>NIPQ01090431.1:2875-21730 GCA_002806875.1 Lepidotrigona ventralis hoosana
CCCACAAAAAAAAAAAAAAAAAAAAAAAAAAAAAAAAAAAAAAAAAAAAAAAAAAAAAAAAAAAAAAAAAAAAAAAAAAAAAGGAAATTCTTTTGAAATTTGTCGGTTCTTCTCCCTAATCACTTGGATTCACTGGTTACACAGTGGTTGATATCCAATGCGTATCTATAATTTTCCGGTTTGCCGTCTCAGGCACACCCCACACGCCTTTACTTGTTGCTGCTCCACGGTGATTCCATGCGCGTTTCTATCGATCCTGATGCCGCCTATATAAGAGGCTGTGTCATCGGTAGTCATGAAAGACCAGGATCGGCCAATATTCCACCACGTAACTCTGGCGGAAGGATCGTCACGACGAACAAGCGTGAACGGGTAAACGAAATAGAGAGACTTGTTGGACCTGTGTGTCGGCGCGGAGGACCAACTAAGAACCAAGTAAGTAGATTATAAGGAACGAAACCTAGTGTACTCGTACTCTCCTCAATTTTCTTTTCTTTTTTTTTTTTTTTTTTTTTTAATTTCTTCTCTCCTATTTCAACTCGAGAGAGAAATTATTATGATACTTGCGTCTCGGATCGCAATTCAACAATTGTGTCAATTAGCCGCAGAATTTTCAATTCTGCTTTAGCTAAGAACGAAAATATCTGCGTCTCCGATCTGGTCTCTGTATTCCGTCGGAAAAATTTGGTGTGTCTGGTGCGAGTTTAACCACCTCACCATCTGTTAGGGTGCTGTGACATTACGAGCTTGTCTCTGACCATGATCAATTTCTTCCTCCCACTCCTTCCACTCCCCCCTTTTTCCACTCCTTTGTATCCCAGCGTTCGTTGCGTAATAGACATTTATTAGGGAAATACTGGTTTAAAAACGCAAATTAAAGAAATGAGGTGAATGAATGTAGTAGAAGCGCTTATCCGTTAAGTGTAAAACAATTTGTTTCAAATACTTTCCGCATGATCGCAGATGTTCTAATATTTCGTACGTTGGAATATAATTTTTTTTTTTTTTTTTTTTTGNCGAATGATACACGCGTGCTAAAAGTACGTCTTTAGTTTCAGAAATGAGAAATAAAGCGAATAAAATTCATTATAGAGCAAAAAAAAAAAATTTAAGTATATCAATTTTTATGAGTCCAGTTGAACTCGAAATTTTTGCACAATATTGCAGGTTTCAGTTCTTGGTATAATATGCTAAAAGTGCATGTATACAGGGTGGACTAAAAGTCGCTTCCTACTAAAAAAAAAAGAAACAGATCCGTAATTTTTTTATTACATATTATTCTTTTTGCGAACGTCAACATTTGAAAGGAACAACTTTTAAAAGCATAATGGGGAAAAATCATATTTGAACTTAAATTTAAAATTAACAAAATTAGCAAAAATAGTTAAATTTAAAATAAATAAAATTAATGAAATTAGTATTTTCTTATATTTTGATGTTTCATTAAAAAAAACAAAATAACTGGGAAGAAACTTTTGGCCCACCTTACATATATGTATATATGTATAAATATATAAAAATATATAAATATATAAATGTGGATATATATGTATAAATATATATGTATGAATTCGCAGTGTTAGAAGGTCGAACGACAAAAATTTAAATATATACGATTTATTTAAACACACGAATAAATTTCAAGCCAAATTTATCTCTTTGTTGACTCGAAGTCCGAACTAACTCTTTGCCAGTTGATTTTATCAAAGTTTACATGTGAACGATCCCAAGATAGAATGCGCGAATTTATTCATTATTGCGACAACACGCGTGAAATCACTCAAACGAGGCTTAAAATCGAACCTCGAGCATTATATGGCTCGATAATCAGTTATTGATCCGTTCTTAATGTACACAATCATCCAATACGATTCTCCGTTCTAGGCTTCTTTTTCCTCGATGAAATATTGCATGCCGGGGATATTGTAAATACGTGATAAATGCGTAGGAAATATGAGGGTCAATGTTAATGGGATTTCACAATGGTGCGGCAGAGCAATTGTACGTGTGGAATGCATTAGGTACGTCTATCGATCTGAGAGGTGCCGTTCAACAACAAGGGGAGAATGTTCTCCCTTTTAATGCCAATACTGAGACCCCCAATACCAAAAATTTATCCTTTTCCGTTATTAGAAAAAACTCATTTTATATATATACTGCCACGGATAAATATTATAATTAGTTATGAGCTGGTACTAGCTTAATTTCGTTAGAAGCTTGATATTTTTATTGTATTTGACGTATCTCTATTGTTCATTTTCTGCATTTTCGAGTTTTAAATTCATTTTTAGTAAATTCGAGTGTCAAATCTATTTTATCGTTACAAAAATCGATTGTTATTGTATGTACCATATAATAGGTTACCCAGTACAATTCTGTTAGAAGCTTGATATTTTTATTGTATTTGACGTATCTCTATTGTTTATTTTCTGCATTTTCGAGTTTTAAATTCATTTTTAGTAAATTCGAGTGTCAAATCTATTTTACCGTTAGAAAAATCGATTGTTATTGTATATATCATGTAATAGGTTAACTAGTACAATTCTGTCAGAAGCTTGATATTTTTATTGTACTTAACATTTCTTGCTGTTGTACATAATTTTCTGCATTTTCGAGCTTTAGATTCTTTTTTAGTAAATTCGAGTGTCAGACCTAGTGCAATTGTCTTGGAAGCTTAACATTGTTCTCTTAGATTCTCTTCATTTGGCTGATACTTCATAAAATCTGCACGAGTTTTTTTCAATTTCAGAAATATATGGCCCAATTTTGTTTGAAAATATCCACAACGAACAGATGTATTTAAAGTCACTCTGCAAGGCTTGTTTTAAAACTTAATAATATATTAAGTAAATTAGTATATGTATTAATTATTGTAAAAGTAGCTATTCTTTCTATCAATTTATCTGTTAATTATATATGTTGAGATTAAAGAGATAAATTAAATTGATTCATTTGAATTGTATTTTATATGGTATTATATGCTTTATATAGTATTATATACTGCAATAATCTAGAACTTATGCACCGTGAGTCAGAAAGGAGAGATAGAGAGAGATGTACATGCATTTTCTATATAGAAAACTTACTTGTTTCGTCGCTTTCCAAATTCATCAATAACTTTCAAACTTGCAAATGAATATGAATTAAACTTGCAAATGAATTTATACGGATATTTTGGGTTTATTACATATTTACGACGATACAATTTATATTTATAACAATCACTGACGTTTATTCTTAATTAATATTATTTTAACGACACTAATAATTTTTTGAAAATACTGATTGATCATCTAATGGCTAATTATCGATCGATCCATAGCGTGCTCTGCTCTTTCCAGTGAAAAAGCTCGATCGATCAGTAGAGCAATCTTGCATCACCAGGGCTTTCACTACTACGTCTTCAGTTAAGGAACTTGGCTGGCTTTTTCGCGGAATCGATACTGATTTGAAGCTGATTAAACGGAACTATTAACACACTTTCCCCCTTTCTCCTCTGTCGTTCTCCTCTCGATATTTATTTATTTTCGAATACCAAAGTCAACCTCTTAAAGTATCTACCATCAATACTTACGCATTCACATACGAGATATTTGACCTACTAGATCAAATATATATAAACATATAGATAAGACTAGAGTTCCCAGAAAATTTTGGGGAAAAAGGAAGTGGAAGGAGTGGAGGATAGTATATAAAATTCTAGTGGCACGTTTCTGCAGGTTTCTAAAATATTGATAAAAAAACTTGGGACAATTGGAATCATACAGACGTATAAAAATATGTATTTATAATAAATCTTTGTTATGGATAAACATCTTATAAAAATAAAAAAAATCATCTTTGCTATATTAGTCGGTGTTGTACGACGACTGTCGTCGCTGTAACAAATGACGTAATAGCATCCTCAGTGTCTATACTTAAAATCGACGAATCTTATTATATAACAATTAAAAATGAAATCAATCTAACCTCTTATAACACGAGTCAAGATGGCATCTAACCTAAAATCTAATTAACACTTACAGGTAGTAACATCTGCAAAATTCGGTATATCATACCCGAATCTAACTTAATCTAATGTAATTAAATAAATCTTATTGTTAGTAACATCAAATTGTAGATAAAATTCAATATATTACATTGAAAATTGATGTCGAATTTTGCGTATTTTAGGAAACAATAGATTATAAAATTCGAAGGTTTATTCGAATTTGTTATACGTTTATTCATAGTTTAATTGCAAGAGCTACTGCTGGAGAATCGACCAACCGTGTTCGCCTCAACTGACTTCCAAACATATCCTTTTTGTATTTTCTAAAATTCTGTCTTTCATTACACACTTGGCGCATCTTTTTCTGAAAAAAATAACTCGTACGGGCGAGTTTTGTTTATCGTTTAGATTTTCCACGATGAAGTTAAGGAATGTGTTAAGGGGCCTATCGATTCTGTAAAGTGTTTGATAGATTATAAAATTTACGACGGGGCTATCGCTTGAGAAAAATTATTCTCACTTCGTAAAATAATCACTCTCAAAAATAGCTTTGATATTGTTGTCAAGTTTGTTTTTCCAACCATTCACGCGGAGTGGTTGGTTGGTAGTCCGTTATGTAAACAGTTCCCAGACGCTCATCAACATTAACCTCTACCACCATTGATCGTTGTGTTAGTCGTATCCGTTGTACAGTGTATCGTTTCTTAACCCAAAGTTTTTCATCAATATCTCAGAAACTAATAAAGACTCGCCGCTAAAATTTTATAACCGGGATTCTCTTTCCCTTTTCTCTATCCTCTCAAAAAATTTCGTTTCATTCTGAGGAATAAGTCGTACGGCACAACCAACTTTCTGCTCCCNCTCAGAAACTAATAAAGACTCGCCGCTAAAATTTTATAACCGGGATTCTCTTTCCCTTTTCTCTATCCTCTCAAAAAATTTCGTTTCATTCTGAGGAATAAGTCGTACGGCACAACCAACTTTCTGCTTCCTGTCACCAACAGGGGCTGCCATCTGTGCGGATTTCTCCAGGCTTTGTTTTGATTTTTAAAACGTTCAGGGACGTCCGGATTTTGATAAATTTCTAGTTCAATGATTTCTCCTTAATTTTGACTTTTAACGTTCTATGCTTTTTAAAAAGGAATGCTAGATCTCGTGTTTCTCAATGTGGAAGACCGGAAGAACACGTACAGCCATCCGGAACGAAACGAAACGAAGAGAAAGAGAGTGTGCAGCGAAATGGCCAAAATTTGGAGAAATTAGAAAATTAGAAAATTAGAAAATTTACTGGCTTTGTTACCTTCTATTAATCTCTCCAGTTGGTCAGCAATCGGCTCATATCTCCTGTGTGTGCATCGCCATGGATGATCTGGCATATGTCAGAAATATAAAAATTAAGAAAGAACTAGAAAAATTCCTATGAATAGTATTTAGTGCGTTTATGCACCGTATTTGTTCCTTTAATCTATTTTCTATTTTTTCTTATTTCTCCTAATGTTTTCATTATTTTCATCTAACACTAACTACTTATAACTAACTATATAATCACTGTAAAATTTTATATTTATCTATCCTCAGCTTACTTGTCTTATTTTCTAACACTAATTATTGTACTTATATATTAGTACTTTTTTTTATTGTACTTATTATTAATATTCTTTTTTAAATATATAAAATTACAGATTTATTTTAGTAGGAAGTGATTGCCCACCCTGTATATACTGTTCTTGATTTTCACCTTGATGTTGGATTTTGTCACTTTTTCTTTCTTCTTTTTTTGCACAAGAAAAAGGGAATTTCCCCGTCTCATTCCGATAAATTAAATTAAGCTTTGTATTGCAATGATCTTCACTTACCATCGGAACATCCATGCCAAGTCCAACCAGACAACATATTTTCCATAGCTCGTTGTTGAATGTAAACAAGTTTATGACCAACTGATTTTGCTTTCAAATTTTTGAAAGTATTTATACCTTGTACCGATGGAGAGGGGGATTTTTAATTTTGTACCCTAATCTCATTTACTACCTCTTAGGCTTTTGTTTTGGGTAACAATGTGATTCGCGACAAAACAGATAGAATTTGGTTTTATGGTAAAAATAATTTCATAATATTGAGAAATTTTTATTTTATTATTCGAATAAAATTTACACATTAAAACATGCACATCATAAATATGTAGATTATCTTGGAAATTGAATATGAAAATCTATAAATTAAAGATTATTATTTATTTGTCGTTGAAGATAAAATGTTGCCTCAAGAATGGCTACTGGCGTTTTTACTCGTGGGGTTGGCGACAGCGCTGACACCCGTGCCCCATTATTCGAAGAATGAATCGCTGAAAAGCGCTTTGGACGCCATTACTAGGAAACAACGATCCCTGGATACGAATTCGCAGGACTACTACAATGATCTACGTTCGTTTAAATATCACGGCGGTGAGGGGGAGAGGAAACTGGACAGAGAACGTCAAGGTGAAAGGGAAATGGAAGAGGAAGAGAAGGAAATAGAATTCTTACCCAATGGTATTGTCCGTGATGGTCTATCACGTTCACGTTGTTGATAGGACTTTCATCATTTATTTCGTGAAAATTAAAAATTAAAAGTTTGTAGAGTATACTCGGATTAATCCCTATAATTGTTTATCTGGGCAGAACATGGAATTTGTCCCGAGTAGAGTTCAACATCTTCAAGTTATTGCCTACGAAATGAATGTGAATTGTAATATCAAAGAAAATATTACATGAATATTACATATTTCACATTATACATACTCATATTATATATATATATATATACATAATAATCACATGTCATATTATAATAACGATACCTCATATTATATACAATTATGTATTTCAAAATTTATTGTACACATTTACTATACAACCATTAAGAAGAAAAACGTTGTAAAACATGTTCTTCAACATTTTTCATTGCGAATGAAAATTCCTCGAAGGTATAAAAAAATTACACATTTTTTACCAACATTCATGATTTCATTTGACTAGTAGTTCATTGGACTAATTGAAGAAGAATGCAAATATACCGTTATTCATTACAAAACGTAAATTTCTTTTAGAAGCTGGGCAATTGGAAACTGTTGGAAATGGCTTCCAAGATTTGAACATTAAACTATTCGAGAAAGCCTTGATCGATTATCTAGAGAACATTCTTGAAGAACAGGTACCGTTTCTCCTTTTTCTCAATTTTGTATCTTCACAAGAGGCGAGAGTGTCTTATTATTATGACGATGATGTCCAGGAGGAACCAGTCACATCGTTGTTCCGGGAACGCGAACGAAGTTCCAGTCGTAAAAGAGGTTATGGTTTCGATCGACTGAACTTTGATAACAAGGAGCTGGCGAAATTGTTCCTAGAGGAAGTGCAGGATGGGTCTTCGTATAATTTAGAGGATTTGGATGATGAAGCGTACATGAATGCTCGTCAGATGTTGAACGATCGGTACAGAAGCGATCGAGGCAACAGAATGTACGAGTTAGTGATTAATATGAATTTCTAGATCCTTCAATAGGATTATTTTATTAGTGTCAAGATTATTTTATTAGTGAAAAGTCCGGATGACATGAAATTTTAAGAGACTAGAAGATGGAGGACTTAAAATGTATAATTTTAGTTTTGGACTAGAAGATGGAGGACTTAAAATGTATATTTATTAGTTTTTTTTAATTTTCCGAGATATTAATAAAAACCTTTCGGTATAGTACATTGAATTCTGTCTATACAGGTATTACTAATGCAACAGTTTTGTAACAGCCGTTGCAATACTTTACTATAGTACTTGTTGGTTGTCCGATAGCTCAGTAGGTATAGTATGTACCAGGTAAAAATCTTTTAAGTTGGACCTTTTCAAATGATAAATTTGAATGGCAAACCGTGAATTTTACCATTTATTTGAACACGTATATTGTGCTCGAACTAGGTAGAGAAATATTATTTTATCGTCAATGCATGAATCAACTTGTTAAATAACATTTGTTAAATAACATTTTTTAAATAACATTTGTTAAATAACATTTTGTTAAATAACAAACACATTCCTATTTTTTTTTAACGAGTAATGCGAAAAAATTAGGAAAAAAAAAAATTAGAAAAAAATTGGTACTAGAAAATGAAATTTAATCATATTAATTGTAGATGAGACACCCTATAGATACTGAGGCTGATGTTATGTGTCAACTACTTGGCCGTCACCAAGGATGAGTGCTATAGCTGGTTTGTTGAATCAGTAATATCTATATATACAGGATCCATTTAAACGAATAAAGTTATCTAAATATCTTTTTTAATTGCGGTGATTGCAAAAAAAATTTTTCACCTAAGATGAATGGCATTAAAAGGCCAATAATTGATAAGAATATTTTCTTCCAAGACCGTCTTTTTCTAAGTTTTTANTTTTTTTTTTTTTTTTTTTTTTTTTTTTTTTTTTTTTTTTTTTTTTTTTTCATATAGCTATGTACTTTTTTTATTGTATTACCAGGTAGCTGGTAAACCATTCAGGTATGTAAAGAATATGTGCTTAAAATTACTGATTGATGTTCAAAAATTTAAGTTTTCCTTATAAAAAATGATTGAATGTAACTTTCATGTTGCTGCCCCACTGAGAAAAATGCATACGATTTACAAAGTTGAAATTTTATATTTGGAATTCTCTTCCTTTTTTTCTCCAACGTCTCAAAATTTAATGTCATGATTCACAGCCTCTATTTCATGTATATAAAACATAGAAAAAAAAAATATATATATATATATTTTGTTAGAAAATATAAAAGTGAGGCAAAGACAGCTTCTTTTCTATTCTTAATTTCGAGATTTGATGAACCCAGCTGAAATTCTTATCGTGTTTATTGAGATTGACCTTAAAGTTTCAACTAGACCCAAAAGTTTCTACTCTTAGGATTTAGGTACTCTTAGTACACCATGCATAATGGTATCCGTTTTATGTACAGTTGCGACCTGTGGTNAATTCACCTAAGATAGCCACCAACAAAATTTTCTTACCACCATGTACCATTCGTCTGCAGCCTGTTACCTGGATTAGCCCTTTCTCCAAGAACTGCCCTATATAGCTATAGTATTGTAGCTATAATTCTGTAACAGAGCTCGGCAAATTTTGCAATATGTCATGTTTAACACTGAAGAATATTGAGTTATTATAGTGAAATTGTTTCTAATAGGAACTCAGGTGCGATGTCGCGGGGGGCATTGTTAAGCAAAGAGTCTACAGGCCAAAGTCAGAGTAGAGAGCCCGACGAAAACGATTTTGGCGATCGGGAGCAAGACCCTAATCTATTATATCTGTCCATGGGGGAGCGAAGAAACGTGAACGGTGGGTATCCCATAGGACGTTCTCCGAGGACGTACCGAAATATGGCTAAACGGTACCCTGTTGCGAAGAGAAGCCCAAAACCAACATCAACCAAGAAACAAATTACCGATCCTAAGGTAAACCGTTGGAGAAATTTTCCAGATACATTTTTCGACAATGGGCAATTTATTACCCAGGCATCATCTGTCTAATCAAAAATGTTCATTTCGATACACTTCAATATTTCAATAGGTCGCGCAAGATCTGGGAGCGCTGTTTGGCAGTCAAGCGACGGATAATCAAAATCACACTCACACCTACAAGCACGATCATGATCACAGCCATGACCAGCATGATTCGCATAAACGCGAGAGTACCTCAGAAACGCCGAAGGTGACTCCACCTCTGAAAGGGGAAACGGAGAACGTAACGAGATCAAACAAATCAAAATCCATCGAAGTGAGGAAGAAGAGCGTCGATTGGTCCCAGTACTTTGGCATTGACAGGAGAAAGAAGAAAGCTACGTTCACGGCTGGCCAACCACGGACACCTAACCAGAACGACGAATGGATGTTACAGCGATACTACGAAGTAATTTAAAGCAAAGAGGCGGAAAAAAGCAGTCTTCTTTCTCTCATGATTACTTTTTCAATTGAAAGCTCAGTCTGTAACTAAGTGTCAATTATGGGTATTTATATTTCTTAGAACATGGTGAAGAATCTGAAGGCAAATGACCGCGAGTACGAGAAGGAAGCGAATGAAAGGAAAGACAGACTGAACCAGCTAGATCCGAGGCAGAAAACCATCAACGACCTGATCATTGAAGAAGCTTTGAAATACGTGGACTCGAAAGATGGTATAGACATGCAGAAGGTGTGACTCGTTTAAGTTAAAAAGATCAATTAGTTCACAAGATCGTAATCGGTATCATGTCTGACAATAATATTTGAACGAAATGTTAGGTAAAAGATAAGGTAATGGTGCGAATGCTTGCTGCGTATTCCCTCGAAAAGATGAGGAAAACCCTGAGTGTACTTAGGGACTGGGTGGAAGCTCAAAAGGCTCGTCAAAATCAGACCTCGGACTTTCGCGAAAATGTTCGAACTTTCGAGAACTTTCCTCGAACTTTCGTCGAACTTTCGAGAAAATCCAAGGAGAAACGCGTCAACAACTTGATCGAGACCGAAGGTACAACCTTCATCGTTATGCACTGTATTATGCGTGTTGCGTGCTGTATTAACGATTATTACGTAACATTTCACGAGAAGCCATGGAAGAAAATAGAATCTGTCCAGAGCTAGAATTGATCGAAAGACGATGCGCAACAGTGGACGCTTTGGGTGGAGACGAATCGCAGATGCTCTACCTTCCTTGTGTTACGCTTCAAATCTGCAAAGCCTGCGTAAATATATCATCCCCCCTTTAATTTTGAATTTCAGTTTGAACACCTTTACTTAGCCCTAGCCCTAGAATTCAAAGAACACTCACTCGAGCCCTCGAATACAAACGTCACTATTTCTATCATCATTTATTTGCTGTTTGAGAATTTCTGAAAAGAATATCAATTTCAGGAACAGAACGACCTGGAGGAGGAATGTTTGGGTAATTACGCGGTCGAAGCGGGGAAGATCTGCGACGCGCAAGAAATGAGAGAGGGGCCGAAAAGCAGAGACGCGTGCGCCAGCACAGCTTTGATATTGTCGCAAATGCAAATCCCAGCGTCGATTTCCGACCAGTGCCGTGCCGATGGGAATGATTCTTGCTTGCGGCGTTACCATTATCATTGGCACCGTTATCTCAACCACCCTTACAACGGGCGACAATTGGACAGCTACGACATGGCCGATCCTCAACAATCGGACCGATAAAAGGTCGGTAAAACAGCGAGGATCAAGTGTGACGACGCGACGTCCACGACACCACATCGAGGATCCTCTGTCGAGAAACGTCCGTGACTATCCGGCAAATCGGTGACCTCGGATCAAACTTCATTTCCATAGTCAACTTTTCCAGTATTTCAGTATTTATTTCGTCTGCAAGAGACGACCGAAAGGAAGGGAGAAACGTCGACATCTTTAGGGATAGCTGAGGAAGAGTCTCACATTTTATCGAGCGAGTAGTTTCACTTTTGACGAACGGAACGAAGGTTCTGAAATGAACTTTCAAAGTCGGTGATTCGAGAAGATGGTTCAAATTCAATTGCTTCGAATTTTTACTCGTATAATTATTTACAACGAGCTGATAATTTTTCCGTATACGGATATCATTTGGTACGAACTGAAACGAAAGACGAAACGACTGAATTTCAAGCGAGGCGAACGTTCTACTTTTACGAGATGTTTTTCTTCTTTAAATGATATGAAATAACGAAACGAAACGACAAGCGATGCGGGACAAATTTTCCTCGTGAGAATGTAAGAAATTTCTAAAGTCTCGAGTAACGTCGAGTTACGATTGCAATAATTATTTTATTAACTTTTCGATCGCAAGTCACTGTAACTATTACATTGGACAAACAAAAATTTGGATAAACGCCTCGCAAGAAAATTGTATTCCTGTTCGACAGGAAAATACATTACAACACAGTCGTGTCGAGNTTTTTTTTTTTTATTTTTTTTTTTTTTTTTTTTTTTTTTTTTTTTTTACAATGGATGATGACTTTCAGCAATATCCTCACAGTTGCGGAGTATACAAGGTTCATTCTCGTTACTTTGTTTGAGTTTACTCAAACTTTACTGATGATGATGCTTCCACAAAAGCAGCCGTGCTGCGTCAAAGTATCTTGTTTATCCGTGCATTTCCCTCTATCAAAATGGAACGTAATGTATCGAAGTATATAGATATTACGAAATAAAGTTTGAAGAGGGACACCAAATTCATTATAGCGTAAATTTACATTTCGTCAAACAAAAGGAAGATACGTGTATCTGTATTATCTGTGTGCGTTATTGAAGCCACGAATATACATTCTATGTGTCCTATATTCGAATGTAATAAATATGTAATAAATATTTCAAAATAAGTGTATCCACTATCGTTGTTATTGAAAACTGCGTTTGTATATACAAACGGGCGCGTGAGTTACAAAGAATTATCAGGCTCGATGCTCGAATCGATATTTGCGTCGGCTATTTCCTTCAGCGACTCGAGAATTTCGACACATTCCGGAGTGTAGAGTTTCAAAAACTCCAACTCCATCTGAGCGCACTCGACTGAAAAATGGAAAAAACGTCGTTGAAAGGATTTAGCACAGGGATTCTGTTCGATATACCTCTCCATTTTGAAATTACTTCCAACTTTTTCTTCAACTCCAAATTTATCCTGTTTATTTCGTGGATAATGTTTACGTTGTTGTCCGACATTATATTTCTAAAATAACTCGCAATTAATGTTTCTTTTCCTCTAAAAGCCCAAAAAAAAAAAAAAAAAAAAAAAAAAAAGGAAAAAAACAAGAAAAGAACGAAACGGAAAATTACGAATTGATCGCTATTCCAACTGTTCCGGCAGCGTTAATTGAAATCAAAGTCGATCACGTGACACGCACGGCGAGCTCCGATTGGCTGCCGAAAAATTCAACCACGAATACAACGTCGCGCTGTAGACTACGTAGTCTACGACTCGTAGCAGGCGCAGCGTCGTTTGTAAGAAACGCGATTGGTCGGCTCGCAAATGTGCTTTGTTACTCGGCTGCGAAACCTTGGAAATCTACAATTATGTAATCTATGTCCACGAAAAGTGGCGATGGCGTTTGGCCTGTGTTGCTCCGCGACCGAAAAGTGGTGTTCCCGTGGCATTTTCTATGGGAAACAAGATCGTTAGTATCGCTTTTGAGATTCGTAACGAGTGGGAACGCGCGAACGCGACAGCTACGTGGCACGAGGTTGGAAAGAGGAAGCGTGAAAACGCAGGACGGTCGAGTACACGAGCTCCCGCTTTCTACACGGCCGGCGAACGTATTTATCTTCGGCAGCAAATGTAATATTTTGACAAGGAGGCACGAGTAACTGAATCTGGAGGGCACGTCTCGCTACGCGTGATCAATTGTGGTGAGTCCCGTTACCCGCAACTCGTGATTTTCGCGACATTTTCCCGATCACATGACGTTCCCGCCGTAACCTTCCATTCCTGTTGTAAACACCGTATTGATATATAGGGTGTCCTTGAATTTCGCTCCGACTGCTTTGCGTTTGGAAATGGTAACTTCGAAATGGTAACTGTTGTTCAATAACAAATCGAGGAGTTTTTATCGTTACGTTCTTTTCAATTCCAGCATGCTGATTTAAAGAAGAGATAGAGAGATGTCAGAAACGGAGAAGAAAGAGAGTGGCACCGGGATGCAGGACGGAGACACGTCCTCCGGTAACTTGGAGAAACGCGTTGTATCTATGTCGAACAGTTTAAACGAAAGTCAAGACTTTCATCTAGTAGATGCAAGCGACGACGACGACGACGACGACGAGTCGCAGCATCAAAACTTGAAGGAGAGTGAAAGGAACAAGGAAGTGTCGGATTCTGTGTCTAGTGACAACGTGGATATCACTTTGAACGAAATGAGAGTAACAGTCGAGCAGACAACGATGCCCGAGGTATTGGATGACGACGAGGTAAAGGTGCAGGATACGCAAGATGTTGAGCTTTCGAAAAGAAAAGAGGACGAGGAAGAAGAAGAAAAAATGAATGCGAATGAAAGTAACATCCTGCGGAACAAAGACAAGTACGAGGACGAGGAAATTATACAGTGCACGCCACCTGCAACTTCTTCACCGTGCAAGAAGCAAATCGCTGCGAACGTAGCGACCAGTCTGAAGCGCAAGGGAGAATCGTTTGACGAGCCACCTGTGAAAATTTTAAAGACAGCGTCCATGGAGGATATGTCAACGTCTGAGAAGAGAGTGCAGGAAGAAGAGGAAAGCTGTCACTCGTTCAAGTCTGACGATTCTAATCATGAATTTCCAAAAAGTTACTCTAATGCGAGTGTCATAATTGCAGAGACCCAGGATGACGTGAAAGACGTGGGAGAATTGGGACCGACAACGTACAAAGAGAGAGCCAGAGACGAGAAGAACGACGAGTTAGAAACGAAAGATTATGAAACAGACAAGAAGAAAAATTTTAACGACACGTCGAAATTATATCAGGCTATTGCAAAGAGAGACTTCAACGACGATATATCAGAGTCCAGCGAGAATAAGACACCGCAAGTTCAAACGGTAGAGAAAGGATGTACGTCTTCCTTAAAAGCTGTCGCAGTCGAGAAACTAAAGTCTGACCTGGGTAATAAAAACACAGACGGTTGTGTTGAAGCGAAAGACAATAAAGTGGTGTACAGCAAGAAAACAGAGGACAAAGAAAATGGCATTGATCCTGCAAGGAATACCACTTTGCAACAGAATCGTAGCAACATTCAAGAAATACCGTTTTCCAATGAATCGAGCGACTCTCACTCCAACGCGTGCACCAGCAACATATCTAAATCGAGAAAGAGCGTAGAACTTGTGTACGATCAGAAAAGTACCATTCACGAAGTCAAGGGAAAATCTACAGAACTGGTAGAGATCGACGAAGACGGTGAAAAGATAGTGTTAGATTCGTCTCAAGAAGAGTCAGAAGGGAAGAAGGAGACGAAGAGTGGGCCGGACAACACCAAATCTGACACAATATACAAAAGTTGCTTCGACAGTAAAAGTAGCAGTGAATTTAGTTACAAATCAATAGAGAACACCAAAGAATCATCCGTCGACATGGTTAAATCCAGCAATAAATTGGTAAATGGGAGTAGCGAGTTAAAGAAATGCGACACCGACAGCACTAACAGTATACAGTCAGACACGTTCAACGACATGCCAGTTCTGGACAAAGCAGAGAGCACAACAGTACACAACGCGAGCAAACAAATGAAATCAATCTCTGTGTGCAAAGACCACGATCACGCTGATTTGTCAAGCGTAAGTGACAACGAGCCCGATGTTTTTATCGTAGATGACAAAAGTAAATCAAACTCGACTCACAGCAGTTCTATCGCGAAAGCCTTACAAATGGAGAAAGAAATCGGTATATACGTGAGAATGAAATGTTTGCTGCACATGGACGAGGGTACAAAGGAGTATCTGAGCAAAGAGATTACAAACGTGCAGTGCGAAGCTGTCGCTGCAGAGCCCACTCTAAGACAGAAAAATGACACATCTGCTTCGTTGGCAGATATTTCTGGTAATGACAATAAGGAAACGTCGCCCGGCTCAGTAAACAGTAACCCGCAATTGTATCAATTGAATCCTTCCAGACTTTCATTCGCCTCGACCATCAGCTCTTTGAGTTCCGTGTCCAGTGCCGCATCGTTGGCAGCCAAGCTTGCAACAAGAGACAATACACACTTCTCTTTGCCGAGAGCACCGGCGAAACACGCAAAGAGACAGGGGCAAGACATTCACTCGCTGAACGAGAAACAAGCAATCGACGAGGCGTACGAACGTTTGAACAAAGAGTGGCAGAACAGTCACCTTCTTACAACGACCATATTAAATTTCGCAAACGTAGAACTCGCTGGTGTGGAATCGTACAACGTCAGCAACGAGAGGATAGACGAGCAGCTGCAGAAGATCCGGTGTTCCACGCCGGAAGTAGTACCGCAAGAGACGGTCCACGTGCAGACTCCTAAAAGCACGAAGAAGGGCAAAGCGGCGAAGAGGCCAAAGAGCAAAACGAGCAAGCTGGACGACCAGCCCTCGAACGGAGCGAACAAAGTCGCGAAGACGTCGAGCCTGGCGGAGAACAGTAGCACGCCAAACAAGCAGAGCAAGAATAAAACGGAACACGCAACGGACAAGGTACAGAGCACCGTGAACGTTTCAAACACAAAGCCGCACACGATAGCAGACGAGTTAATCGGCAAGCACGTGTTTGCGAAATGGTCCGACAATAACTATTACCCCGGCACGGTCATCGACAAGATCAAGAGCAAGTACAAGGTAAACTTCTACGACGGGAAGAACAAGATACTTATAGAGGATTTCGTTATACCGATACCGAAAGTTTTGAGGGAGGGACTGTCCGTGTACGCGGCCACCAAGAACTACGACTACGGATCCTGCGGCATAATCGTTGACGCTGAAACCGTTGGTAAAAACGAGGTGTATTACACGGTCGAGACGGACGAGGGAGAGAAGCTGCGAGTAGAGATCAAAGATCTGTCGTTGTCGGTCGATCAAGCTCGAATATTGAAGGAGGAGATACTCGATCTGGAGAGCAAGAGTGTTCCGTCTACGCCGAAGCACCTGGGCCAAGTAACGTTAGACAACATGGTCGATGGAAAACGGCGTTCCAAACGTATTTCCACGCCCAGTTTCTCTAATCCGAAATCCAAACTAATTCAGACATTCGCAAACAGACTGGAGGTAGAACCGTCGGTGTCAGGTGTAGTGTCCTCCTCGACGATTAAGAAGGAGAGGAAGGTGTTCACCGAAAGCGACGGTGTCTCCAGCGACTCGAACGTCTCTGCGAAGGTGGCGTCTCCCGAGCTGTCGATTGGCATACAACCGGAAATAATTGGCACCCCGTACGAGCAGGTGGCGAAGGGGCCGCAGAGTCGAGTCAAGAGCAAATCGAGAAGCAAAAAGAAAGTGGACGACGAGGAGACGATCGCGACGTTTGGCCCGATTCCTCACACGGAGTCGAATCTCTTTAAAGGCATGTCTTTCCTTCTTACTTGCGTACCGTTGGAGAGCATCGATCGGTTTCAAGACGACAAAGACGACAAATCCTCGGATCCAGGAACGTCGGAGGACGAGGTGGAATGGTCGAAGAAGCCCTTTATAAGGGACAGGCTGACCAAACAGATAGCAGCAGGCGGTGGGAAAGTCTATTCAGACTTCAACGAAATCCCCCAAGACGAGTACAAAAACACAAAACTAATAACAAACGTGCCAAACACAACTGCAAAGGCCCTGTTGTGTCTTTCGGTCGGTATACCTGTTTACAACCACAACTGGATAATCAGATGCTGTCAGGAGGTATTGCAATTGATGGTATTCCGTTGCATGGTATTCGCGAACAATGATTTTACAATCTCTCGTATTATGATCTTGCAGGGCAAGCTGGTAAATCCAGCTGAAAATGGATTACCAGCCGGATGGAGTTTGGAAAAGAACGCGTACATCGAAATGTTCCAAAGACCCAGCAACAAACCACTCACACAGGTCGTTGTGATAATTCCAGTTGTAGAGTCTGAAAAACAATTTGCCGCGTTTTGGCGTCAAGTCTGCGAGAACGCAGGTGCTGTCGTCATATTGGCAGATAAACCAGGTACGATATGGTTATTCGTGATGATAATGAAAATGATATTTATCTTCTGATCGAAGGTAATAAGATAAGAAAAACAAGCGTCAACGTTTTAAATAAAAATGGAATTTTCAGACGCAGTGGAAAGTTTCGAACAGGGAACCGTAGTTGTTACAAACAATTTATGCCCGTCGTGGGCAGTGGAGGAAGCTGACAAGTTACAAATTCCATTGCTTTTCACCACGTGGATCGTCCAGTGTTTAATAGAGGGGAAATTATGTCCGTACGATGGGAAAAATCGTTATAAATATAATTACAAAAAAAACTAGCTACAACCGACCGAAAAATTGAACGTATAATTTATGAAAACAGATTAGATCATGTTTTCGCAAATCTATTTTCATTATATCATTCTAGATATATCCAATAGGGCAAGAATATTATTTCATCAGACACTTGAAAGCACGTCCGTTCTCTTTCACACGTATCCGTTATAAAGTTATGTAACTTTGAAATCGTTGTTTCGATAATTCGAATGTTCCAACGACGTTGCAAAATCTATTTTTGACAAGTGTCTGATAAAAAAAGAAATTGTATCACAATCGTAGCTAAATACGATTCTATCGACAAAGTATATGTAAAATTACTTTACGATTGATAACGTCGAAGAATGTTTTATACAATATTGCGTATTATTGTATGGACATCCGATGTAAAGATTTCTCTTTTTTGTGATTTTTTTTCATTATACAGAAAAACGTATATGTTTACTATGCACCACATTACTTACAAAAAGAAGAAAAAAAAAAAAATGTAGAGTTAGAATTTTGTAACATTTTGTATAAATCAAATTCTAAATCAAAAATGATTTTTGTAAAAAAGAAGCAAAAGAAGAGAAATGAATTTTAACAAGTTTCGTAATTTATAGTCGCAATTTCCGCGATCCGGTTACTACTTCACCAACACCAAGTTTTTTAACACGAATAATTTGTCGTATTATTTTAAATATTACCCTGCGGAAAGTTAAAGCTATACGCGATTAGTATAATATAATTAGAAATCGAATAATAATTCATATTTACATTAATGTTGTAAATAACTTGATATTTTTTCTTTCATATTTAGCATATTTAGCATTACATCGAATAACGCATTTAATTACACACGAATTATTATTATATTTCAAGAGCAATATTCTCCTCGCATTTATACAAACAATTATCTGGTTTTTTTTTTTTTTTTTTTTTTTTTTTTTTTTT
>NIPQ01090432.1:0-15963 GCA_002806875.1 Lepidotrigona ventralis hoosana
CTTTATGCATTTAAAGGCAACATTTTTATTGTATATTTCTATAATACACCGTTCGAACATATTTAATATTTCAAGTCAATGAATATAATTTTATTAATTTCGAGAGGCTTGAGGATAAATCTTCCTAATTGTTATTTTCTCCATCAGTGTGTGAAGTATTTCTTGAAATATTTCTGCACCGTTTGTAGAATTTTACAATATTTGTATTTATTTTATTTATTTTCTTTTCTCGCTGTGTTTCAACGGGTCTTGCAGCTTTATAGAGTCTTGAACGCATAATATTTTCATCGAAGGCTCGCACAAGTATTGTTTGTAGAATTTTACAATATTTGTATTTATTTTATTTATTTTCTTTTCTCGCTGTGTTTCAACGGGTCTTGCAGCTTTATAGAGTCTTGAACGCATAATATTTTCATCGAAGGCTCGCACAAGTATAAAATAGAGATTACTTTACGGCGGATTCGCAGACGAGCGACACTGGTACTATTATATCGGAAACATTGGTCGTGAACCTATCCCACCGACTTACTATATATCCGTTGCCTTCAATATCCGCGCAGGAACGACATTAAGGTAGGTGCAGTGTCGGAAATTTGAGGCGAACCGACCAGCCTCTCTCGAACCACATCTACTACTACTCTCTCTCTCTCGCTCTCAATCTTGCCGGCTCGTCTCGAATTTAAACGATTTCCCAGCACCGTCGCCGCGTAGAGGTTTAACGAACAGATCTCGAGTTCGGCGAATTTTCTCACCGAGAGACAGGGAAATCGAGTGCGATTGGGAGACGTTGAAAAATCTGTGACGCAAGTGTGACGAATTCGTTGCCTTTTATGTTCATTTTAGAGCCAAGAAGTAGGCGATGTTTCGCTGTAGTGTGACGTCCGTGATCCTTTTATTTTATATATATATATATATATATATATATATATATATATATATATATATATATATATATATATATAAAAAAATATATAATCTTTTTTTTTATATATATATATATATATATATATATATATATATATATATATATATATATATATATTTCTTTCTACAAATTTTTCAAACGTAGCGAAGAAAATCACGTTTGAACTCAAATTCAATTTTTTCGTATATTTTGACGTTTTATTGAAGAGAAACAACATTTATGAGAAACTTAAGAGCGCAAGAATTGCGCGATTATGAGGAAAAAGAAAGTTATACGAAAAGACACTGGCTGATATGAAAATAAATTGAATGAAGATTCACACGGCGGTCAACAACAACGAACAATGTAATTAACACTAATAATATTCCCACGAATGTATGAATTTATTCAATCACGCGCCAAACTCGGTGAAATTTTCGGAAAAAGGAAATTTCATCAAACGCGAAGTTAACTTTCAAGTTCTGTTTAACTTTCGAGAAGCTCATTTGTCGAGGGTAATCGTGGTTGTTAGTCGTTGGACAGAGTAAGTTTTGTATAAACAATGAAGTATAATTACAGAACTCGCTCGCCGCGTCAGACAGTGACTTTCGCTTTCTACCAGCTACTCCTGATTCTCCTCTTTTTTTGTTCTCCACACTCTGGAACGTATCCGCGCTTCTGCGTTAAGTGGACTTCATTATTAATTAGCTTTCTTCTATCTCACAGCGTGCAAATCGTTACAGCGTACCGTGAATTATCGCAGAGAAGCCGAATGTGAAAAGTTAGAGCTATCAATATCGAGATATATTCGCCACTGCGACACTTATTTGTATTTGTTCATTTGTTCACGACAATATTTTATTTTACTTCGTTTACTTTGGTATTTCTTTGCAATTGACAGATGAAATTGCAGTTTCTTTCGAAATTCTGTTCGTGATAATTTTCTCCCCTTAGAATTAGAGTCTCTTCCCTTGAAATTTGTGTGTTATTGCAGTGTCAAAGTTCGACGAAATCCTGAACGAAACTCTAAAAAAAAAACAGTCTTCAAAATAGCCTAATTTGTTGAGAAGTGTACGTGTAATACACATGTACCAGCCTGTGAAATGACTTCGAAAACGAATTCTTCATCCTCCGGGCAGTTGTTCTTCCCGATTCCTTAAAAGTTTCGCTGTTTGTTTCGCCGCGAGAGTCAATATCACGGAACTGGCTGATTACGTGGCTCGAGAAACGATGTAGGAAAATTATTAACTCGGCCGTGAACACAAAACTGATCGCGCGAGATTAACTTTGAAAGCTCCAGTTGTTGATGAATATCTAATTCAACGATAAAATGATAAATATTTAATTCGATTATTTTATGAATTATTACCGCTCGACTGGTGGCTCGGAAAGTCATTTAAAAATATTACCAGCTGCATTAAAAATATATCGTTAATGAAATCAAAATATTTTACGGAATTGTTGACTTGAGAAATTACTTGGAGAAATTTTCAGAGAACATTCACACCAGAACGTATGGTTTTTCGGTTATTCATTCGAAAGATGTTGTTTAAAAAAAATTATCATTGTCGTCAACAAATAATTCTTCCACTTTCAAAGGACACAAAACGCTTAGAAAGGGAAAAATAATGTGTCCTCGCTTAGGGTTCCAAATATCTCGAAACGAAAGCATCGCGTTTCGCGCGGAGATTTCCCCGAGAATTTCTCGTTTCGGAGTGATCGATTTTAACCGCGGACCACCGGTGGAAAATATTTAAGCTTCCGGAATGTGACGTGGCGCAAGAGCCCTCGCGGCGTTGGCAGCCCTGTCAATAAACAGATATTCCTTGCCGCGTTGCAAGTGACATGCTCGTGCAAGTCGAACTATCGCCATTAGTGGACTACTCTGGCCAAATATGCATCCCGTTGGTTAAACTGACTGATCCCTGAATGAACGTCCTGAAAAATCGTCTGCCTGAAATCCATCTCTGCCCTGACGTTAATTATTACCGCGAGAATTATGATAAATCTCGTATTTTTATCATTCTTGTGATTTCCTCCATTTCTCCCCTCTTCGATTTTAATTTCGTAGAGACTTTCCGCTGCTAGGTGATATTCATTACAGGTTCTCCATACATTTATGCGAAATTTAATGGCGTGAAATTGTTCCGCGAATATATAGAAATATAAATGTCTTTCTACTATTTTACTGACGGTTGTAATTTAATTTAAATATTATATTATGGAGAGTAATATGAATAATAATATTTCGAATGATTATGTGTTCGATATACAGGATGGACCAAAAGTTTCTTCCCACTTATTTTTTTCTCTTTCTTTCTTTTTCAACGAAACATCGAAATATGGGGAAAAAATTAATTTCGTCAATCTCAAATTAAATCCAAGCTGAAACACGACTTTTTTCATTACGCTTTACAAATTCCTTGTATATAATAAAAATTGAACTGCGGATTTATTTTAGTAGGAAGCGATTCAATATTATTTTTATTGAAACACGTCGATCTTTGATCACAAATGAAATACGCCACTGCGAACGTGTAAAGTCAGAAATTCATCGCAGAGATCTGGCGTTCAGTGTGTGCCAGTGCCACTTGTCTGAATCAATATTAATAAAGTGGATAAACGATTAAGAGCCTTAAAGCCGCGCTTTATTTTCTCGTCTCGCCGCGGTGGTGATAGTAAATCATTCCCTTTGTAAGAAGAGGGGGCGACCACTCCTTTACGCTACGGTTTCAAAGGTAAGCAGGGGAAGCCAGGGGAGGAAGAATAGCCAGTAAATGATCTACTTTCTGACGATACCGCGGAAACATTCTCCTTTAACTGTAATAAGAAGATGCAGGCCGGCAGTCCCTTGTCTACCGACTATTTATAAACTGAATAGAGAAGACTTGCCGGAATTAGTCAGATGTGTTTCTCGCGATATTTCTTCATTTCGTTTCGTTTTATTTCTCGAAACTCGCAGACACCGGTGTATGATCTGCGCGCGTTGTTCTACGCGAAATATTTGAAAAAAAAAAGTGATAGATGATCTTTTTATTATTTATTTCAGTTATTTTTATCGTTCAAGTAGAGAATTACTTGAGAAAAAAATTATTACGATACAGTTGATAGAAACGTATATTTAATAAATTTAAATACACATTGATGTATAATACATGAGAAATATACAATTGAAGTACGTAATAAATATATAATTTTCAATGGAAATATATGCACACTTAGGTGTATAAAAATTCTTCGTGAGTCAGTCTACGTCATTATATTTTCGAGATATTTTCAATGATTTTGCAGTCATCAAAATTGCATTATAAAATATTATTATTTGTCGTTGTTATCAAGTACCGTGAAAGGAGAAACTTGTGGAAGAAAAAACGGGGACGACTTTCGCTCTGCAACGAACGATTAATTTCTCGATGTTCAACGGCTTATCGATTCACGAGCGAGAGACGTATCGGTATTATTCTGCGAAGAGTATGCGACACGATGGATTCGACGGTGGCCATTAGACCTTGAGCGTCGTTCGATGAAAAGGGACGACGGCAGAGAATATGAAATTTATGATGGCGCGCGCTGGCTGGATGCTGCGCGCACCGATCTCCCTCGTCGTTCGGCCGCATAAAATATTTATATAGGCGTAGCTACTGCGGCATGGCGAAATTTGAAATTTTACCTCAGCTCTCTCACTCTAACTCTGTACCTTTCGTCGAGGGACTCGCGGTATTTGCCTCTCGCCGAGACGCAGCAGATTGCGCTCGACGTTCGAACGGGCAAAGCAACCAAGCCTCCACTCAGACTACGTGGAAATCTCTCGACTTCGATTTCGATTTCGACTTCGACTTCGACTTCGACTTCGACTTTATTTCGATTTGTTGGCATTTACATCGGTCAACAAACACGTTGATCGACAACGTTGTGCAACGTATCGATATTTCTTATCCGACCAGGATCCGACGGTCGGTTTAAATTTCAGCCGAGGATGTCTCTCTGTTTCTTCGTCTCTACGTTTCCTCGTCTGTTGATACGATTTCTCGTCTGTGGAGTTAGATATATATGTTACGTGTGCAGTGCAGAACGTCCTCGTGGACGCAGTTCGAAGGAATAGAACTTGCGGCGAAAGATATTGAAAAGAATATTTTCTGAATTGATTTCAAAAATAACGTGCAGTTTCGATTATCCTTTTAAATATTCGTATATTTCTTCGTGGATTATTTTCAAAATAGTAGTAAAAATAAAATAACACTGTTAACGATGGCAATTATTATTCTTTTAAATGTTTGTATACTTTGTAATAAAGTACTAACGATAATAAAATTCACTTACACAATAATAATAATAATATGTAGCTAATGGTTCAGAATATTCGTATATTTTAATATTGACGATAGTAAAATATATTTGCCAGAGAAACGTGCAGAATCTGTGGTCAGTGGTTCAGGTCAATATATATTACGTCATTACTGGATTTAATTAACGCAAAAATTATAATCATCCTTCAGATATTTCAATATTAATAGTGATATTACATATATTATATAATTTTGTAATTAATGCTTCAGATTACGTTTCTCTTGTCACTTGAAACGATTATTATTATTATTATTACGAGAGTCCTAGAACGATGCCATAAAGAGCAAACAATAATAACTGATAAACGTTGCTTCATCGGGCGAGCATTGAGAATCGATCGAAGCAGGGATTCTTCATGTTCTTCATATTTGATCGGAAAGACAAGAAAGAAAGGAGAAGAAGATGATAAACTTAATCTGTCATGCCGTCTGCCGAGTTTGCGAATTAATTTCACGAGAAAGCAGATTAGCGGACGCTCGGTTGCACTTGGATTTAAGCGGCGTCGAATGATCGAGTGCCGCTTAAATCACTGCCGATTACGGCTAGGCTTGGCCGTGGAACGATGCTACTCCTGTAAACGACTAAACTGCGCAAGCATAACACGTTACACAACGATTATACCACGGACAGCAACGTGCAACGGCGTGGCTTGATTTACGTTAAAGGTTCAATCACCGGCCATTTTCATTCGGCCGCCGGCCGTTCCGCCGTTCAGATATTATTCAACGCTTTTCAGGCCTATCGACGTTAATGTCCGGCCACGGCTAATGGTCAGCTTCCTATCAGCTCGTGTCGACGATGATACGCGCGGATACGATCGAGATATCGCATGTTGCTGGCCATCGCGAGATCTTCTACACGTGAAAACGAATATACGCGAAAAGCTTGTCTTTTGTTCCTCTTACTTTTGACGACTGAATATTTCTCTGTTTCTTTTCTTTTTTTTTCTTTCTTTTTTTGATTTGGTTGAGTTTAAAATGTTGGCGATCGTTGATCCAGAAATTGAATATTTGAGGGTTTAGGAGTGTAGGAATTTGGGTGTTTAGGAATCTAGAAATTTAAGAGTTCAGTCGACAATCGAGGAATTTAGGAAAACGTAGAACAATTGAAAATCCAAGGACTCAGGAATTCGGGGATTTTTGAAATCTAGATGGTTCAGGGATACCGGGATTGAGTATTTAGGAATTTAAAAATTTCGGAATCTGGCAATGAGAATAATATAAGAATTAAGTATTAAGGAATTTTAAAATATGGAGGAAAATTCAGGAATCGAGAAACTCGGAAATTTGAGAATTTATGAATCTAGGAATTCAGGAATATACGAATTTAGGGACTTGAAAATTTAGAAATCTAGAAATTTAAGAATCTGGTCAACTAGGAGTCTGAGAATATGACAATTAAAAATCAAAGAATTTAGGAATACAGAAGATTGAAAATTCAGAAATCGAGGAATTTGGAAATTTGAGAATTTATGAATTTGAGGATTTAGAAATATACGAATTTAGAGACTTGAAAATTTAGAAATCTAGAAATTTAAGAATCTGGTCATTTAGAATTTCTGAGAATATGACAATTAAAAGTCGAAGAATTTAGGAATACAGAAGATTGAAAATTCAGGAATCGAGAAACTTGGAAATTTGAGAATTTATGAATCTAGGAAGTCAGGAACTTTTGAACACAAGAATTTAGAAACTTGAAAATTTAAGAATCCAGCAGTCATGGAAATTCAGAAATTTAGGGACACGGAACATTAAGAATTCAGGAATTTAAAAGCTCAAATATTTGAGAGTTTAAAAAAAATCTAGAGATTAAAAATTTGAAACTCTAAGAAACTCTCGTAATTTAAGATCCAGAGAATTAAGAAACTAATAAATTGGAAATCTAAGAATACAGGAACGTGAGAATTTAGGACCGTAGGAAATCAATAATTTACATAATTCAGAATTTTACATTTAATTATTCAATTCAATTATTAAACCGGAAAATTCCTTTTTCTTAGAAATCCATCTTCTTATCTTGACAATTCAATCTTCCATCAAGTAACAATGATGTTCTAACGAATCATCCAATCAATTATTCCATCACTTGAAATCCCAAACGAAACATAGACTGAACACAAAGTGTAGGAATGAAGCTCACGTTTAGGTTACCAGGCCATAAATTACTGATATTTGTGATTTATTCCGGGACGTTTTTAATCCCGAGAGCAATGGTAACCAGTCCTCGCAGCAGTCAAAGGGTTAAAAGGTATAAAAGAATCTACGTGTAACGCAATCCTCCATCCATTACTGTCACCTATTATTTAACCAACGTAACAAACAATGGATGATCTATTCGTTAATTCAAATCGCATATTTCGTTTTCATTTCACAGAGTGTCCAATCGTCAAAATGATGAAACATGTTTATGTGAAATCGAAGGGGGAAATATAACGTGGTTATCCATCCGTTATTTAAACTGTCATCCATTATTTAAACAACGAGTGATATTCTCGTTAATTAATTCGAATCACTCATCTCTCGCTTTAATTTTACACGCGCAGTCAATGCCTGAATACTAAGAGGATGAAGGAAACTGAGAATCAGTTGTCTAGCTTTGAAGAAATTAATTTAGCAGTAGTGCAAGTCAATGAATCAGCCGGTTTCTCATGTACATATCTCGAGAGAAAGTTATAAACGTATAAACGAAGTACAAGTGCGATTCATCGTACAAAGATAAAAAGAAATTCATTTACTAGTAGTGCAACTCAATGAATCGACCCTTTACATCTGCTCTTCTATATTTCTCACTCTGTATAGGGTGTCATCCAAAATCTTGTAGAAGTGAAAATGCAAGGCGATATAATAAAGTACAAAAACATAAAAAAAATGTATATATATATATATATATATGTATACAAAACTTATATCGAATTTTTTTGAAGTTTAGTATTCAAGTTATGAAGAACTTAATTAACGAATGCATCTAAAGTGCAGTACGTTGAATAAAAAACACAATGGAAACACGAACTACTACAATTAAGTATTTATAATCCAGTAATCGATGTTACTTGAGATAAAAAAAAATAATGGGGGAAAAATGCAAAGTGTAATATAATTGTTATAACATTTGACGAATCGAACGATTCTTTGTCTATGTTACGTCTTCTTAAAATTGTGTTCGTAAAAATATGGATGGAAGTAGGTCGGGAAAACGTATGTAACGAATAACAAGCCAACTTTGACGACTCAGTTTCACAGGTTAATCAACTTTTAAACTGATCTCTCCCCACTTTCCAACTGGTACGGGCAAGGGGAAAAAATAGAAAACCAATATATCAAGTGTCATCAGGCATCTCGGAACTTCAAAGCATTTTTACGCAAAGATTATCAATTCGAGGACTCTCGAAAGTGTGCAAGATGTTAACTCATCAAAGTTCGTAATTGCCACCTGCTCCCCCCCTCTCCTCTCCCGTATCTTTGAAGAAAATTTCATGCCCGGTAGCTCTTCAAATCTCTATCAAGTTTTTTCTCGCTCTCTCGACACTGTGCTATAATTGTACAAGTTTTTTCCCTTCGTGTCCTGTATTATTATCTCTATGAATTCAGATCGCGCGTTTTCCTCGCCGGACACTTCAAGGTACGTGTTGTCAGAAACTTGAGAATTTCGTTTGCAACATCGGACAGTGAATTCTGGATATTTAGAAATTTGAGAATTTCGAGATTTAGATGTTCGTGAATTTCGAGATCTGGATACTTGGGAATTTCCGAATTTGGAGAACTGAGAAACTCGGGGATTTAAAAATCTGGAGAAATTTTCGAAACCTGAAGATTTGAAAATTCGGAAAGTTTCGTGGTTTAGAGATTCGAAGATTCGAGAATTTATGAATTTGGAAATTGAAGCAACCGAGAATCCAGAAATTTGACAGCTTGAAGTTTCGCTTGAGCAACGGTAGTAACTTTTACCATGATGTAAGATTTTTTTTGATAAAATTTCTCCTTGAGCAGCTTCGTCTCGTCTAAAATCAACAGCTCGCTGCTCTTTTGTAAACAACACAAGCTACTGCTTTCCCGCGGAAGTCACACACTCGAGCTTCATACACACACTTTGTTCTTCCTTCAGCTTTTAGTTCCTGTCTCTAACGACAGTTTCACGAGAGTTCCAATATTACGTATGCGCGAGTATTTACGACGCTTTAAGAGATATTATTCAATAGTCTCGCAAGGGCTGGATCTCTCCAGAAACCAGATCTTCCTTCGAAAGCTTCCGCAACTGAAGGTGAATTCAAACTTATTGTACGTTGCTGTCAATGACACGATCAATAGATAAATGCGTAACAATTATTAGATCATCTCACGTGAGATGAAATGAATCTCTCGATGAAATGCCTGGATTTTTAGCAAATATTTCAGTCCTTCGAGTCTCTCAAGGTTGGGTTTGAAAGTATAATTTATTAGATGCTTACTTCATTGTAAGATTTTGATTATTACCAAGTTGCAAATTTCTATAAATTAGTAGTTTGTGAATTTGCAAAGATGCAGAAATTACTCGTGAAGTATAGAGCAACGTGTAATAAAATATCCGTGAAATGAAGTAAGCTCGGAGATTGAACAAATTTTTACAATATTACATTCAGACTTGTTTATAAAAATAATTAAAATATTTCGCCGATCATCATCTTTCTTGGTGACTTTTCGAGTAAATTTTATTTCAATTTAGAAGTGAAATGAAAACCCTCAGAAATAGGAGGAAAATGTATAATACGATAGAAAGGATTCATTTTATGGAAAATATTCTGCATATGTACACAGGAAAATGTTAATTATTTTCACCACTCTAATCGTTTTAACACGAAGGTTATTAACGTTTCATTTTGTTAGAAAATTTAGAGGTATAAAGCTTCCTGAAACATTTAGTATTAATTCGCGAAACAACAATTACGTTCGATCAGCATTAAACTTTAACTTGAAGATCAACAAATATCGTTTAACTTTGATTTTAATCATCGGATTCTGTATGCAACGACTTATCGTTTCGACTTAATTCTCGAGTTGAATATGGAAGAGAACAGAGACTGGTACAATTGTGAAATAAATGCACGATTATCGAAACTAATGATATTTGCAAATAATAATCAAAAAGCTTTCTAAAATATTCGAGGAAAAATCTGCGATTGTAGGAAATGGACAATTACAATATCCAATGAAGAAGATTATATTTCTGTGTTCAGTGTGACAAGAAATTGTGTAGATATAATAGATAAAATTATTTCCGATTCTTGTGCACTTGAGGATGAAAAATATCGGAACTGCAACTTTTACAGTTATTTATAAAACTCGTATAGAAATCAGTGCGATCGTTACTACCTCGTCGGAGGCCTCGAACGACAAACGGAAGAGAGGAGCAAATCCAGGAAGATCTCGAGACAAACTCGTCACAAACGCGAGGAGTAGAAATCACCGGATCCGTCTGTCCAATCATTCGCCATCCCGTTGATCCCCAAACGATGAAACGATCAACAGCGTAACGATGCAAAGTGGCACGCGGACGGAAGAAAGAGTGCGGAGCAACCTATGAAGTGCCGAAGCAACGAATAAGAGTGAAGAAGAAGAAGAAGAACAGAGAGAATATCGGTTGAGAGATCAGGTTAGAAGGGATTGGTATGGAGAAATATGCTCGCGCAATGGCTTGCTTCTGCACGGGCCAACTGGGCTAACGCGGGGATGAAATCGAGAAAGAGAGAGAAAGCAGGGGAGGTTTGAGGATTGAGGTGCGTTTAGCGGGTAAAAGAAAGGCGTAGCGCGTAGAGCGAGGAGACGAAAAGAAGAACAAGAAAGAGGAGAGACAGAAAACACAGAGAGAGAGAGAGAGAGAGAGAGAGATGGGCCAACCACGAGCGAGAGAGTCTGCGTGGCAGAGTGAGAACGCGGAACGTGGTTGACGAACGAAGCGAGTGAACGCGAGGAGAGAAAGAGAGAGAGAAAGAGAGGGAGGGGGACGAAGAGAGAGAGAGAAAGGACGTGGGGTTGGTTCGTGGAGCTCAGTTACGCCGCGCCCCTTGCGAAGTGCGCTGCGCCTCACGAGCGAGGTTACGCTGTCTTTGCCGCTCGAAAGTTACCGAGTTTTCTTCTTTTTTTTTTCGAGGGGGGGGGAAGGGGTCGCGTTCGCGGAAACCTTCGACGAGGTTAAAAGGGCTGCTTTGGAATGTTTGTCGGTGCTCGATGGACGAGGCGCCCGTGCCACGCGTTCCCGTGGTGTTGTGATCGAGCCACGAGTTTCGCGCGAGCGTGAACGCGGTGGTTGGACGCTTCGTGTTCCGGCGATATTATATTCGGGAAAGCGTGGCATTGGAGGTGGTTGCAGGGTGAAAGCGTGAAGGCGAGTCGAGAGGTGTTCTGCCCCTAGTCGAGCAGCGACTTTCTCTCGAGCAAGGAATGGTGAATCGTCCCTTTCCGCTGCAACTGACACGAGGAGTTCTCGAGGAGGATAATTTTCCGAGAGCTTTGTTGCGACTTTTCGGGGCAGAGGATACTCGCGGAACTGACACTCGTGAATTGTCGACAGAGTGTGTGAAAGGAATGATTCTTCACTAAAAACATAACGCGAAGCTTTATCGTTCGAGGTGAAGCACAGGTTCTGGCCCACGGTGTCGGTGAGACTTTCGAGGAGAGTGCGAGTAATCGAAATTACGACGCGAATACGTGAAGTGTCGTACTTTACCCTAGAATAGAAATTTTCATTCCTCGTCGAACGAAACTGATAAACTTGGAAATATTCAACAAACATAGCTAAACTATGCGATGCAGATGTAGAAATTACGTACCAGATAATAAGCGACTCGCGAGATAAAAATAGAAGAGATAAAATTTCAAATATCGCGCGAGTGAGTGGAACGAGAGAGTAGAGAAGATTAGAAGACTCGAATGGTCATTAGTTGTGTTCGAGGGAGTGGCTTCCTTCGACGAGATGGATAATGGACTTGGTTGAAGGTGTTCTCTCGAAGATTTCTCCTGACAGTGTCGAGCTGGTCACGTAGGTGAGAAGATCGAGCGTCGAGGAATGCCGTGGCATCGTCGGCGAGAAGAAAGCGATGGACCAAGTGGAACGAGTCTGCATTAGGTCCGACGTTTTCGTACCTTGAGACCTCATCCATCAAAGGTAAACAGCTGCCGCATTTTCCCTCCACTGTCGATCCTTTTGCCATTTTTATTGGCAAACACGTCTCTATTTGCATAGGGTATACCGATATTTTGTTCGACAACAGGAATTCTTGTTTAAAATACTCTGAGCTGAAGACAGAGGCAAAAAAAGTATGAAAGATAATTTGATTAGTTAAGTGGCTGAAAATGAAATATATATTCGACGATGAAAGACTTTTAATTTAACGAGGAAATACAATTTGACAAATGTGTAGCGTCAGAGAGGCAAGAATATTTTCGTTAGCGATAAAAACAAGGTACGTGTAATATATTGGAGACCTAAATAAACTTGGAGACTTAAATTTAACGAGGAAATACTGGAATATTTTTCTTCGGGTTAGAAATATAGGATACTGGGAACTTGAAGAGTCTCATTCTGAGAAGAGGAAATGTGTGACAGATATTTTGATTATTTTGGCGATTAAGTAATTAGAAAAATTGTCAAAAGTATTCTTTCGTTTTTTCGAACTTTGTTGCCTTCAGTGAAGCAATTTATATTCCAATTTTAGTTATTAACTTCATATAAATTCTGCTGTGTCCGACTGTTGATCTTTAAGTGATTAGAAGAGATATATATATATTTATACTACTTAAAGATACTCACGAATTTATTACGTGCATTGTATGAAACATTTCATTAATATTTAAGTGACACAGTTAATTATCATTTTGAATATTTATCATACATAGTACATTCTTCTGTATCGTGTAACGTACAGTAACCAACAGTTGATTTTTAAGTGATACAAGTTTATCACACAATATTTATCTATATCACTCAAAGTCACTCACGAAAGAGTTAGGATACTTGTACGAAACATTTTCAACGATGCAGTCAATTGTCATTTACATTCTCTACATTTACGTTCATTTTATCATTTAGCCTACATACTCTTACCATCGCGGTGCATTATTTATTTCACAACTTCACGGTGGTTGTCGCATCGCGCGCGTAAAAGTTTCGCCCCGCAACGAACGTTCAGGTACTTTCGCGAGCCACCGTACACCAAAACCATTAAGACCGTGAGATATTCATCGGCGTAACGGGGCGAGACGGCGATTGTAAACCAGGCTGATCGCGCGAACAACGTCCCCTGGATAAATATCAGTTTTAAGAAGGCTTCTATCCTCTTCTCGCTTCCGACCTTCTCTCAGTAACAACTAACGCGACGCTCGCCTCGCTACACGTGGCTCTAAAATTCAAATTAAGACGTAATCCTCGGCCTGAGCAGAGACGTTCCTCCCTCCAGAGCTTATTTACATTTCCAATTATTGCGAGGCGATGCGCCGGCCGTTTCGCCACCCAGCGAATCAGTTACTCGTTCCAATACGATCGAACAGCGTACCGATGCGAATCCGTGAAATCCCAAGAAGATTTTAATAGCCCGACAACGTTATCGGATTCACCGCCGCCGTCTGATAATGCGAGCATCGACACCGTTTGCCGCGATACTCAGACAGACAGGGATGTTCTCCCTTCACCGTTTCGTCTTCTTTTCCACTTCTATTCGCTACTTAAGAGTGGCAAACAGTCCGACCGAGGTTCGACGACTTTTTCCCTTGCAAACGTGTATCTTTATTCACTTCCATGAAGTGTTTCGTTCGTAATTCGCAACTGAAATTTATATATATAAACAAATACATTTATATCATTTTACACCCGTATATTTATTTATATTGTTTTCCACGTATATATCAGTGAACGATTAAATTTATATTATATATTTATATAGATAATATAAATGTTTAATTGTACGTTTGTATTTTATGTTGTATTGTACGAGTTCTTTTCTTTTTATTACGAAGTGAGCAGGCAAAAACAAAAATTCAACGAGCGAATTGAAGTGTTTCGTCGAGTTTTGGAAGTGGGATTATTTCGAGTAATTTCACTGCGCCCACGTATTCGCTAACCATTGAAGCTACTACTTGCTGCCTTCGTTAAACACGCCTACGGCGGAATTGTTTAACTTGCAAATTAATCGATCGCGAGCCATTTGTGACAGGGATACACGTCCCTGTAACGAGTCCCTGCTAATATCGAGCTCGGCGACACAAATCCACGCGTTTAGATGTGCCAGTAGTGCAAAAATACTTGCCAGAAAAATATTATTATTAGAATTACAGTGGACTAGTCTTTTGCTAAAATATTTGAAAAATGATCATTTAAACAGCATGAAATAGTTCTGCATTTCCTGTTTGCCTGACGTGACTTCTCCACAGAAAATTTCTCAGATTCCAAATCCACGGGATTACTCATTATTATAATTAACTCAAATGAAGGATCATTTATTCGTACTTCGAACGGTAACAATAATAAATTTGCTCGACCAGAGACATATGTGTGAAAGTTTTGACAGACTATAATTTTATTATAAACACGATGATATCGCAACTTGCTTGTTACTTTCATTGTAAAACAGTGTTACCATGGTGACTACATTCTCCTTATTTCGATAGAAAATGGAGCTAGCTGAACTATTAAATTAGTATTGTAACCTGATACACTGTGTATTCTATATCCGCGCGAGATAATTCACGTTCGAGCCATTGCCATACCGAACGCGAACGGAGGGAAATAATGAAATTATCGTGCTACGGCCCTGCTCTAAGAGTTGATATATCCAAACGTTGTTATCGAATGAACTATAGCTCTCAGAATTTGGGTATAACAACGGGGCAGCATCCAGCAAGATTTTTATCTGTTCATTGTTGTTAGAAACTTATGCTAGAACTCGAGAATTCAAAAATATATTTCTACTTGCAAGTGATGTAATCAAATGTTCAGTATTGTTATACTAGAATATATCGTAATTTATTCATCATTAGACTGCTAATGCAACAATCTATAGAAATGCAGCAATTCTTCGTAAAAATAATTTATGATTATAGATAAATTGCACGTTTATTCGTGATAGAATCATTTATTATTATATTCCTTGTATTAACTTTTTTCCTCCCTTATATTTATTTCTCCTTCAGGTTCTATTACTTCAGTTAGTTTTATATGTTCAAGAGCGTGTACAATTGCACTCACAATCTAATTATAATAATTTTTTTGATTTCTTTCATTCTTATTCATTATAGTTCTCATATTTGTTCCTATGAAAATTCTATTTCTTTCATAAATCACATAATGTATAAAACTACATAAACTTACACAGTCTAATTATAATAATTCTTATATACATTCTTATTCATTACAGTTCTTGAAATTCTGTTTCTCTACTTACATGAAAAACTCTCTAGTTGTGTAGTAAATGTACAAAATTATATGAATATTCCAGTCACAATAATTCTTGCATAAATTCTTATTTGTTAAAATTTTCAGTGTTGATACAAACGTGGATAAAAATCAAGTTAAACATAAACTTACACAATCTAATTATAATAATTCTTATATACATTCTTATTCATTACAGTTCTTGAAATTCTGTTTCTCTACTTACATGAAAAACTCTCTAGTTGTGTAGTAAATGTACAAAATTATATAAATATTCCAGTCACAATAATTCTTGCATAAATTCTTATTTGTTA
>NIPQ01090432.1:27707-59250 GCA_002806875.1 Lepidotrigona ventralis hoosana
ATATATATAATATACTTTACTATACACTTAATACATTATATATTAATACACTTTATATACACTATAGCTATATATATTATATACTTTACTATATACACTATAGTTACATATATATTATATACTGTACTATACACTTAATACATTATATATTAATATATTTTATATTACATTATATATTAATACACTTTATATACGCTATAGCTATACATGCAATACTAATTATTTACTAAACATACTTGCAATAAATATCTTGTAACTTTTATATTCATGGTATATTATCATTATTAATATTATATTATATACTAAGTGCAGAGCATATAAATAATGGAAACAACTAAACATACTCGTTACTTTTAGAGATATGAATGGACTTAATAAAAAGTTAGGGAGCTACAATATAGCAATAATGATTTTTTTATATATATATATATATAAGTGGAGAGATTTCGAAAATCTCAAATTCATGTCCATCATTTTAAATGGAACGATATACTTTTTGCAACTCGACTTTTCACTACTGTCTATAAAAAAAAAACATATCAGAAAACTATTAAACTGTAAAAATGACAGGGACAGTTTTCTTACGTTCATACCTTCCTTTCTTCTCACAAACAGGTTCTTCAAAATCAAAAATTCTGGATCGTTGTGAAAAAAAAATTCCGGAACGAACGATTCCAGCGACCCAATTCCAGCGACTTCTACGAAATATAAAAAGAAATATAAACCATCGAATTATGAAACTGTTGCTCTCGCTACTTGAGAAATTTAATTACAAATTATTGACGAATTTATCAATTTCGAAATGACCATTTTTCACCTGATTGTAATAATCTGTCGACAGGTGTCGTGGGTACGTAGACAAGACAATGGGGAAAAGGTGAATCTGCTCACGGTGGAGCACCAGACGTACATCGGTGATCCAAGGTACACGGTGAAGTTCCAATACCCGGACAACTGGCGTCTGCAAATCGAGCCGGTGAACAGTAGCGACGAGGGTCAGTACGAGTGCCAAGTCAGCACTCATCCGCCCAAGTATATTCACGTGAATCTTCACATCAACGGTAAGTACGTAGATAATTACGACGTTTACCGATCAGACCTATACCTAACCAGTGAAAGCTAAACTGTCCCGTTGCGTAAGCACACTCACGCTCGAGGGCTTTGCGCTCGTAATCATCTATTCCAACCTTGGTTAACACGTTCCAAGTGCCAAGCCATTTTTGCCTGACTTGTCGTTTCAGGCAATTTGATATTTTGACTAAAGGTTCATACAGAATTACATTTGTCATAAAATACATGTTTCAACATTGAATAAATATGACTGCGTGTACCACCGGTGGTACACATGGCACGGAACGTGTTAAGTTCACTGTTACGTGTTCTCGCTCTGTTAAAAACATTATATTGATCCGATTAACTGGTCGAGATATTTATTTTTTTGATAAAATTGGAAAAAATCGTAAGATTTTGTAAGCCACGGTAAAGGATCGTGTTATAAAATACGCGGAAAGAATTTTTTTTATATACTTAATGTCTTGTTTTATTAGGTATATTAACCCTCTAAGTGTTTCATCCATGTTTGAAATAATTTATTAAAGAGGATAGTGTATTAAATAAATATATCAACGGGAATTTGTTCAGAGATGAATGCAGTCTTAATTTTGTTAATCATCTGATCATCATTTAATATTAATTGTTACTGCAATCAATTGTTTGTTACAATCATTTGATATTAAAGATTGGAACTTCATTTTCATAGTTTTAGTGAGCACTTAAGGAGCTAAGATTCAAGATTGTAAAATGTATACATCTATAATCAAAAATACATTTATCATCTACTATATATACCAAATATTAGATATATTATTGTTGATATATTTTATATTTGTATACTATACTCATATGTACTCTATAATGTTACTATATTAACAATTAATATACATAATATAATATATTATATGTATATCAATATCTATGATATAATATATAATATATATTATATATATTAACAATTCTATTGTAAGATACAACCAACGTACAACTAAAAATTCTATTACCTACAATGAATACTGAATATCGTAAATATTATCGTTATTGGAAGAAAATTGCACGTACCAGGAGATTAATTAAAATTATTATATTGTATTATTAAGTGTAAACAACTGATATTATACATGAAAATGATATTATTATTGAAATATATTTTATGAAATTATATGAAATATAATTATATGAAATATAAATATTTCATATAATAATAATTATATGAAAATTTAATTTTATGAAATTATATGAAAATGATATTTTATATTATTACAATAATATATTAATTAATATATACTATAATATAATATATACATTAGTATATTATTAATATAATATATAATATAATATATATTAACAATATAATATATACATTAATATGTTATTAATATATAATATATATTAACACTATATTAATAATATATGATATTTAATAATATTCTGACACTACTGTCAGATGTTTAATACTTTATTGATTCATACACCTCTGTCGATTAATTGTTTTTCGACTACATTTTTTTCCTACTGCAACTAATTATAATGCGAAACGAGTATCTCCTTTAGAAAGCAATCGAAAGTCCAACAACAGGCGATTAAATAATCATGAGGCTAGTTCTTTCTGTTTCTCCTCCTGCTATTTTCAAAGGATCGGACAGAAGTCAAATTATCGACGAAACTTGCCAACGGCTGCTTCCGTTCTACATTTATTCCTCAGCCATATACACAACGAGTAATACATATTTGCTCGCCCCGTTTACTCTGTTTAACTTCGTTTAACTTTGTTTACCAGTCTGCTTACGCGGCTCGATTTATTTTCTGCATCGCGCATTAACGACGCTCATTATCGACGATTCCTTCGTGTGTCTCTACATCATACGCGCCAGAAACTGAGGGGGGAGGGGGAAGGGGGAAGAAAGAAATAAGAACGTTCGATCGAACGTTCTGTTGCATTTTTTTTTTTTTTTTTTTTTTTTTTTTGGGTATTCATCGAAAGACACACACACACACGTCTATAGTGCGAGGAGCAAAAAGTGAAACGATAACATCGGAGCGCGGGTAAATTGCGGAAGAACGAACGATTGTATCGTGATATGATTGTCGGATTGTTTGAGAGGAGGAAGGAGCAAAAGGGGGCGAGTTAAGTGGTCGCCAGGGAACGGGATGGCGAAATTGTCTAGATCTCGCGAACGAATCGCTCGTTCGAGACTTAAGTTAAGGGGATTTCAATTTTCGGCTTCAACATACGTTTGTCGTCTTTTTCCCATGGATAGATTTGCAGATTGCTTTTCTTCAAAGCAGAGATTACTAACACACAGACAACAAAACAGAGATACATCGACAGAGACAAATAACACGTTGTCCTTTAAATGGATTTTCAATCTTGATTTATCTTCCCATCGTTGTATTCACTATCATTCTCATTTTTCGAAACTTACGTATCGCTTTTTCGAAGATTATTAATGTTTATGAAATACTTACGATAAATATACGAGAAAGCTCTAACTCCTAAGTTTGAGGATTTTCAATATTTGTTCAATCTAACCTAACCTAACCTAACCTATGCCATACTATTTAATTTATGCTATATTTCTTTCTGTAAACTACAAATTACAAATTCAAGGATATTCTCCTTATAATAAGCTTCAGTCACTATCATTCTCATTTTCGAAACTTACGTATCGCTTTTTCGAAGATTATTAATGTTTATGAAATACTTACGATAAATATACGAGAAAGCTCTAACTCCCAAGTTTGAGGATTTTCAATCTTTGTTCAATCTAACCTAACCTAACCTAACCTTTTAAACCTAACCTATGCTATACCAATCTAACCTAACCTAACCTATGCTATACTATTTAATTTATGCTATATTTCTTTCTGTAAGCTACAAATTACAAGTTCAAGGATATTCTCTTTATAATAATCTTCAGTCATCGCTCGTCTTTTATTAAAAAATTATATATATGTACTGTAATGGAAATTTGTGATTTCGAAGTGATCCAATATTTCACTAATAAACTAAAGAAATAGAACCTTGAAAGAAATATATATTGTATATACTCTATTGTTATATACTATATTATAATATACTTTATCCTGGATAATTTATACAAATACTTTTGTAGATTATATGGATTGATTGTGAGCAGCTCGTGGTTCCCCAAAAATGTCCATAAATTAATAATAAGTCTCCCGCTAACCTAAAAAAAAAGAAAAACGCAACGAAACGTCTCCAAAACGGCTTCATTAGTGCAGGAACCTGTTTAATTTATAATTAAAGAGGCAGCTTTCTTGAAACCGTCAAAGAAATTGCCGCGTGGTTTATTTATGCCGCATTATGTCCCATCACCTCCGGCACCGGAAACAGGTGATTTAAATAATTAAAGCTGTCGGTGTTTCCACCAAAGACAGTTTCGGAGGAAAACTCAATTTTACCGTTGCCTCGCCAACAACGACGGAATTCCAAGCTCGAGAGAGATTCCAGCTGAAACTGCTACGAACATCTTCGGTTAGACCCTCATCCGCCGGATGTCGGACAAACCAGTATCATTCTATTAAAGGTGGATCACTCGCGTGATCGAATTAATCAACGTATTATTAGTAGATTCATATTTTTATGAAAATTATTTAACATGTAAGCAGAAGCTTATTTCATTATATATATAATATATATATATATATATATATATATATATATATATATATATATATTAAACACTGCGACAGATTTTATTGTAGGATTGTACTATATATCATATACTATTTATTAGTTTAGTTTAGTTTATTAGTTTGTTGAATTAAATTAATTCACTAAGTTAAATTAGTTGCAACCAATTTAATTGTCTTTTTAATTAATACTCTTTGCAATGAATGGTCTATTAAAAGAACGTTTCATTCCTGTTCGATCAACCGCGTGAATTTCATGTACCTACTGTTTTTTTTTAGAAATAATATTCTAACATCTAATATGTATCAATATTTTATTGTACATATTAATAAATATTTTTAACATATTAAAAAATATTTTAACATATAATAAAATATTTTTTGCACCATTTTATCTAATGCTTATGTCTTCGTGAGCATTAATGACGCCATCTTTGTGAATAATTAAATGAATGATTTTTAAAAAAAAATAAATCTAATAAACATTACATCATGCAACGTAATATATCCAAAGAAATATTCGCTGCAAACTGAAAAAAAAAATCTACCTTTGATGTTCACTCTGAAAAAAAAGTTCGAGTTTTCCTCGTGCCGTCTCTCGGATGCAAATTAAAAAGGGAAAACTTCGGCACTGCCGATTGAGATTTTCTCGATGATGGCGGCAAGAGAATCGTTTAAATCGGACAACGAGAAGGTTGGAAACAAAGGAGACGAGAGAAAAGAGGCGGGGGGGATGAAGAGGGGGGGGGGNTTCCTCCTGCTACTTTCGTGGCCTACGGTGACACGAAACCTCGCTGAAAATTCGTCGCGCGTTCTGCAGAAGAGGGGAATATCGAGAGACACAGAGTGGAAAATGAAATGGCGAAGCGGTGAGGGAAAAAAAATTTTCGTTCAATGCTAATGCACGGTACCTCGAGGCCTCGAGTTATCTCAGTCTCTAAATTATTATATTTATTCAGTTCATATCAGTGTGGAAGAATACGAAAGAATATATTTTCTCCACACTTTCACGCGCGCATAAATCCGCCGTGTTTTCTGGCCAGCGGATCGAGAAACACCCTGTATAAAATGTTATTTCACCGCGTCGAGCGCGTAAAACTACGGGAAATTACACATTGTACACGGTGGTGCTAGCGTAGTGCATGGCCTAGACAACTATGAAAGCTTCGTGTTGTAATCATTGCGGATAGAAGAGAGCCTCCTCTCTCGCCTCCGATCCCCCGTAATACATATACCTAGATAGACTACTACTTTTGCTCTCGCCATGCTTACGAATATTAACAGTGTCTACGGTCGATGTTGCCTGAATGGCGGAAAAATATTTTTCCCTCCGCGCGACTGTCAGAAGAGGATTCTCCTCACAAAGGAACCACGGTGCACCATCTGGTCTCCTCTTTTTTTTTTCCTCCCCCTCTCACGAACGCTGGCGCTCGTATTCAACTTCAGGGCTCGTCCGATGGTCAGACGAGAGTAAAATAGAACCGCACGACGAAATGACGATTTCGAACGTAGGCACATCAAAGCGGACAGCGGGTCACTCGTCTTCGAGCTAACATGAGAGAGAGAGAGAATGAGAGAGCGGGAGTTTTCATCGTTAATGCTCGTCCGTAGACCATCAGAAATGTGACTCTTTAGAATCAGAAAGAAAAAGAAAATGGCACACGCCACGTATGATGGAATAACGTGATTGTATTTGATATTTTAATTAGTTTTTTCCATGATCTTACGTTCATTGAAAAACTATATATTAATATACCAATAATATATAAACTACCAATATGATATAATAATATAATAATGTAAATATAATAATGTATCATATAATATAATAATAATAATAACCGTATATTAATATGCATTATATATGTATTATATTATACATTATATATATATATGTATACATTATATATTATATATTATACATTTTATATTATATGTATATATGTATATTAATATCAATACAGTACACTATTATTCAGTATTATATTAATATATCATATTAATTATTATATTAATATATGATATATTAAACAAATATAATTTGTAAATAAATACTTGAACGGAAAAGTACTTATATATTTGGTAAACTGTAAATTTTTAATTAAATTATATATACTTCTATATTTCTATATACTATATATATATGTATATATTTCTAATATAATAATATTTATTAATTAAATTAATCAATAGCCATATATACTGTCTCAACTAATGATGAAAGTATTCTTTGTAAAAGAGTTTTTGTATATGCACATTGTTACTACATAAAGTATTTTGAAATTTCATTGACACTCTAACAATTATACTTATATAAAATTGGAAATGCTATATACGCAGGGTGAGTTGCAGTTCTGCAAACTAAAAAATGTTTTGTACAAAAATTTCCATTATTCATATTCATATATAATCAATAATATTGTATCAAATGATTTTTATCAAGAAGATGAATGCGTTCTTAATTTATTATAATATATACTCTAAATATATATTTTAATAAACACGTGAAGTCGAGTTAACCTCACTGTTATTTAACTATATTTCGTCTTCTAGTTCACAAAAATTACGTCGAAACGTTCGTTCTAGCTGATTTTTCCTTTATTATCCTCGCAATTTCTTATTTCTCTCTCTCTCTCTTCCTTCTTTCTTTTTACATTTATGAACTTCCCCGGTAGTTTTACATTTTCCAACAGCGCTGTCCATTTTCCTGTCTGCTTCTCCGAGCGCCATTTTCACCTGCCCCCCCCCCTCTGTCGCGTCGCGTCTCGGTTCTCTTTGTTTCAGAGAGAACAGGAACTCGACTTGGTATCTCGATTCCAATGACGCTTCGTCCCCTTCCACTTCTCGACGAAAATGAAGTTCTTCCGCTTCTTCAGGCGCCCACACTTTTCTTCCTACTTTCGAATCGGCCGCCACTTCGTCGTCCTCGATTATCCTGCTAAGCGCTCGTCAGCCGCAAAAATTCACCGACACAAACCCAATTTATCGGATTTTTGTTCCTCGTTTTTTACCCCTTCCACCCGCTTTTAGTATTTCCGCTCTCCCGACGTTTTCGCCCCTTTTATTTCGAGCTGTTGCGCGAGTTCGGCATTTTATCTTCCAGGGTTTCGGTTTACGAGTGGTTTAGGTTAGGTTTTGGTAAGATGGCTGTTTCTTACTACTGCGAGATAGCCAAAGATATCTACTATGTTAGAACTACTGAAATGCAATTTATTAGACTTGAATTGGATTTATATCTATTCTGGTTTTTTTTTCTTTCTTTCTTGTTGAATTTAGAAATAAATTACGGATTTTCAGATTTTCAGTCAATTACACAGTGTGATATTTAGTAGATGGGATGATTTTCTAGCTGGATTCCATTTCTAGATGTATGGAAATAAAATATAAAAATGTAGTGATAATAACTTTGATGAATGAGGTTATAATAAATTATCAAATTATAATACAGATAGATATTCAAATTTACTTTGTATTGTAATATTGAAATTTAAACAATGCATCGTCACCAGTTCCAACGTACATAGTACATTGTACTATCAATTTATTAAAGATTAATATAACACTTCAGTTTTCCGTCAGTTTATGTTATAAAATTTTTTTCATTCGCTTAATATCTTTTTCATTATTAAATTTTGTAGATTAAATATTATGAAATCTAATATACATGAATTAATTAAATTAATTTGAAACAAATCAATACTTGTTGCAGCTATTATGAAATTATAAAAATACAAAGTTATATCTATTTTTTAATTCATGATATGTATATATAAAATTGACTCAAAATATTAATCACACATGCACAAATTTCGAAAGAAAGTGAATTACTTTTCTTTTGGAAGAGAGAAATAAGTTGGAGTAGCTGGATCAATTTCTTGGGCCGCATTTCAATAATGACAAATTTCATTTGTCATACGTGTAAAAGAAGAAACGGCTCTAATTAAAGTATAACTTCATCCTCGCTACTTCAAAGATCTCGAATAATGTATGAGTTTTAATAAAACAGTTTTCCTGTTTCTTGTGATTAGTCGGGGAATTACGAGGGTGAGAAAATTCCAAGCCTTATCGCTTTGCAGGAAAATTATGTCTTTTAATATCGGTGACACTTTGAGCGTGAACTTGCAATCAAACTTTCTTATTTACGGTCAGCTACTTTATGCACATCTGATAAGAAGTTGCTGGCCTACGTAACAATTACATGCATACAAGATATACGTTTGATTAAAGTTTGTTTCATCGTGCAGACAATAATTCGACAAGCATTTTTATCAAAAAAGAGAAGAGAAAAATATTACAGATATAAATGTAAATATAATTCTTATAAATAGTTTTATAAAGTATAATTGTTTGCTATAAATTATTACTATTAATATATATGTTCAGTATTAATGAATTGAATAATATTGAAATTCTTCCAATCTAGAATTGAACTTCAAAAATGGGGAAATAGTTATAAAGTCTGAGTATTCATCCTATCCTGAGAACAAATTGATTTTACTGTGATGTATATAAATGATTAAAAAAAGTACTAACGATATTAATATTAGAATATTAACAAATACGTACAAGAATATAATATAACATAATAATATACTATATTACAATATAATATTAACATAATACCGAAACTTAAGTTACCCAATAATACTAATATTAGAGATTAATTTAACCGCCCGTGTGTGTTTAAAATTTTCAAAATCTGTAAAATCTAGACATCTGAAAAATTAACTATTAAAATACTAGCAAATACAAACGAAGCAGTGGAACGAGTCAGCGTATAACGATACGAACCTAGAATCCAGATCTGAATCTGAAAAATAGCCGAGTGGTTAGAAACACTGGGAATACTCTATCGAGAACAACAGATGTCGCGGTTGAAGAAAAACGGAAACGCTGGTGTTGGTACGCGGCTGGCTACATTGTTTTCCTAAGGTGTGCCGCGTGAATTTAAATTCGCCACCACGGCACGAAACAACTTGGTGCATGCGTGGCCAACCATAAAACAACAGACACTCTCATAAACCCTATAAATTAGCGGCGCGCGAAAACTCGACTGAGGTCCACCGCTGGTTTCCGGTTTGCGAATACGTGTAGGAAACGACTTCTCCCCTCCTGTCGTTTTATTAACATTCAAACGATTTTATCGTCGATTGACGACGAGTACGATTTCCGTCACAATATTGCAATTTATTCTACTTGTTTATTGTATACTTTGACTTATTGTTCTATTTGTTTGTTTTTGTTATACTTCTCTTTAGTTTTTGGTCCCTGCGTTTTATGTGTTAAATCCTGTTTCGAGTTTATTTATTTGTTTGCTTTATTTGCTTCGGTCACGATTATTGGACTGCAAAACCATAAACATTTGGATTAATGGATAATGTAATAATTCGATTGAATCCGCGAGTGCGATTCGACTGAAAGATTCATATTTTTGTCTTCGGCTTTTATAACGAAGGAGCATGCGCAGATCACAACCGACAGTCGATAAAGTCACTGGCGATTTAAAAAAAAGAAAGAAAGAAAGGGAAATGAATGAAAATAATTCAGTGCAGGATACATCATCAGCGCATATCAGTTAGAAAATAATAATATAAAGTATTATTTAGTATAATTATAATTATAAAATATAATATGAATATAATTATAAAATATAATTAATATAATTATAAAATATATTAAATTATAATAATATTATAAAATTATATAAAATATATTAAATATATTAAATTATAATAATATTATAAAATATAATATAATATAAAATATAATAAAATATAATTGTAATAATAATAAAATAATTATAAAATAATAATATAAAGTATTATATTTATTTTAATAATAAAAGTAAATATAAAATAATACGTACGTACTTAAAAATTGTATCCTCCAAATGAAAAAACGCGCACATTTCCACGACATACAAGCTCATTCCATCGAAGATACACGTTCTGAATGTACACTGCCTTATCTGCTGATCTCACAATCGATCAATTCATGTTCCCCGAATTTACGTTACAATCGATTCGCGGAAACTTCGTAATTCGCGGACTGATAGTTCATATCAGGTTGCGTGACGGCCGAATTAATCTCAATAATCATGCGACGTTCGATAAGTTTCGTTTTGGATCTTGTTTTCATACCAGGTTTCTGACCAGTTCTATTAACCAGCGTTGAGAAAGTTTCTACGCCAGCCAGGTGCAACTGGGTCAAACAGAAGTCACGTGAAGTGAAGTGACGAATGTCAAACACCGAAATTAGGATCACGAACGATCTTGAATGACGTTGGCGGGAAGAACACACCCGGGACGAAGTTTCCACGAAACGACCGAGTCAAACGATCTATTACTGGACAAATTTCTGCTGCGACATTTTCATCGATATTATTGTTATAATACATGTATATATCACGTGGATGTACGAAACGAATATAACGAAACTTTAATACGTCTGATAATATGTATTTCGTTACTTTTAATTATTACGTATTATTAATTTAATTAATTACGTATGTATATCGTTTTTCTTTCATGACATAAAAAATTAAATTTAATTTAATTTTCATTCACATTTATATATATTTATTGTGTTATTAATTGGTATGTTGTATTTATGTTAGACCATACATGATATTAATTTAATATTAATTGTATATATTATATTTGTTGTTTATTATTATCATTTATCGTTACTAATTTATATATTTATTATTAATATTATTTTTATTTCAATAAAAAAAAATATACTATATTATACGAAATATATAGTAACATACAGAGTATATTCACAAAAGTATTCATGTATACTTAATTTGTTGTTATTGTTGTCAAGTTTGTGTATATATTTTGCTTGTATGATTTTCATTTCAATTGAAACAATACACTTAATGTATACTTTACGTAATACACAATACAGTGCATTCGCAAAAAGTTTCTAAAAAAAAAAAAATGTTCAAATACTTTCGCGATGAACCGCCACTAAATTCTAAATCATCGAGCGATGAAATTCCGACGAAAATCGCTCGACGTTTTTATCCGTTTGAAACAAAAATTCTCTCGTCGCACTCACGTTTGGGCCTGGTGCGTTTAAGTAAAATTTATGGGAAACAAATACCGTCGGTGAGGATATCTACGAAACGTCTGTATCTATGGCTGCATGTATTGCACACACGCGTCACAAATCACGAGCGTGAAAAATCGGCGAGGCAGACGAAGATCACACCCCCTTCTGTTCTGCGGGGTTTGCGCAAGAATTACGGGCAGATCCAGGACGAAAATCGATAAGCGTCGTGTGACCATGAATCAGTGCCCGATGTGTTTAGACCGCCTGCGGGATTTGGCAAAGGATCACGCAGGATAATCTCGACGAAACCACCGCGGGGGATGATGTCGCCTCGGCGACAGCTAGACAACACGTGCGGAAAGAAGCGGCCAACATCCGTACACGGACGCAACTGAAGCTTGTGTTCAGTAAAGAAATCTGGAATCTCAAAGGATGCGTGTATATACAAAGAGAAATATTTCTCCCTCAGCTGTTCGATGACAGGTTTTCGGATTGAATTTTGGGTGACTTTCGACCGAGCAGGTGGATATTAAATATTAAATATTTCAATATTTATTATCGACGTTTAACAAGGAAAGAATGTTTAATTAAATATATGAATTTCGCTTATACAGTGTCTAAGCATAAAATAATCAACATAAATTTAGCAAAAGGTAGTGAAAATTATATATTATAATTTTAATATATATTATATATTAATATTATATTAAATATTATTAAATATTAATTAATATTAAAAGTATGTAATATTGGGTACAATTAAAGTGTGTGAACTGCAAAGAAATATTTCTGTTCGATTTATCTAACGTCGAAATTAGATATTGCAAGGGAATTTTGTACAACATAGCAAATTCGTTAATATTAATATAAGCGTAATTTCTTCCATGCACAACAATAAAAATAGCTTTACAAACTTTCTACTTTCTAAAGAAATGATGGAACAAAAAGATAAACAAAATTGTTTTTCAAAATTCAAAAAGCGAGTGCTCGAGGAATAAACTGCACAATATCTAATAAAATTTGACGAGAGGATAAATATATATAAAAAAAAAAAAGAATATCTCTATTTAATTTAGAAAGTGTCCACTCAATGCCAGGAATGAAGAAGATAAATTTCGGATTTGAAGCTTTGATATTAGGACTTCCTAGTGTCTTCCTCCTCTTTTCACCTGTCTTCTCGAGCTACCAAATGCTCTTACGAATTCTCCCACTCGTCACAGGTAGAATCTCGTGGTTAATCTTGGAAAACGGCTACGAGAGAATGATATATTCGTTGGTCCTCCTAAATTCTAGGTGAAATATATGAGCTAAGTAAAGAATCAATGAATCAACCAAAATTGGAAACGTGAAGAACGAGAGATATTGGAACTGAACGAATCACGCATCTCATGATTACCATGAGGTACTGTAGAATTTCGATACGACGGGTTTACTCGGCTGATTGTCAATTCGCGACGTTTGCGCAGAAAGAATACGTGTTCGTTCTTAAACCTAACCTAAACCTAACCTAAACCTAAACCTAACCTAAACCTAGGTTAATCTAAACCTAAATCTAACCTAACATAAACCTAAACCTAACCTAACCTAAATATAACCTAACCTAAACCTAAACCTAACCTAACCTAAACTAAACCTAACCTAAACCTAACCCTAACCTAATCCTAACCTAAACCTAACCTAATCTAACGAAAACTAAGGCTTAATTCGCTTGACGGAGGATTATTTTTAAAAATACTCGTTATAAATTGAAACGTATGTGAAACAACAATCTAAAATTGGAAAAAGGATTGTTCTAAAAGATTTATTTACTTTCCCTGCAACTTCCACAAATACCAAATAGATTAATTTAATTGAATACATAACGAGAGAAGCGAAAAGAAAAAAAAAATAAAACGAGAGACAAAGAAAGCACAATTGAAAAACACTGTCCGAAAAGTGAGATTTCTTCGAGTGTTCGTCCATTAACTCGAGCAACTCCTCGTTTTCGCAAGAAAACCCACCGACTGACAACAGATTAGACAAACGTGCGCGGTTCGTTCCGATTCTCTCTGATTCCGCGTGCAGCCAGGATGATAAAAACTGAAAGAAGAACGTTCGTGGTGGAACGCGATGGATCCTGTATTATCCAGTGGCCGAGCGAGCAAAGTGAAAAGTTGCCACGGAAGAACGTTCCTCGACGAGCATTCACGCGGTCGAACATCTAGGATTTGTACAAGACGATTCAAAAAAAACTGAACGTCAGACGATTAAACGTTGTATAACGCAACAGATGAAAGGAATTTTTGACAATGTGCAAATTGCATATTATAATATATAACTGATAATAATATAATATATATATTTATAAAATATTATATATTTATAATATACATAATATATTATTATATATTTATAATACCATACATTATTATAATATATATTATAACATTATAATTTTAATATCATATTAAAATTTGTAATTTTATAATAAAAATTATATATATATATATATGTATAATTTATAGAATTATATATCTGAATCTATAATAATGTAATTAATAATAATATTAATAGTAATAGTACAAATAACGATATATAAATATTAGTAATCAAAAGGATCTTCTAGTAACAATTACACACCTGTAAATATTATTTTTAATTATAGTACTTTGAAAAGAAAAGCTTATTAGCAAAAATCTTGCTTAATATATTGTGTACAAGCTTTACTTGTACACATTCATGATTTGTGAGTAATTTATTTGTTAAAGGTTAGTAAAAGTTGGATTTATTAAATTTAATTATTTAATAAATTATATTAATTGCTAGTTAGAATTATAAATTATTCATTACTATATAGTAGATTTGGGATATTAAATCATAAATTACTCAACAACTGATTTACTTTTAGGAGAATATTTTGGGAAATATATATCTCTATAAATTTGGGGTAAAAAGATTTTACGGGGTTTTAAACTCCTTTCTTGAACCGTCCTGTACACTCGAAACATTTCTCTTCCTCGTGGTTCCTTACTATCGGTGCACATGCATTTTTCCAAGGCACCCGTACTTCTGAAGCTGGAAACAGTCCAACGAGTAAAGAAAGAGATTCTAAATCGAACAATGGTCGTTAGATACACGTATGCATCGACTATATTTCTTATCTCTGATATGAAATATATGGAAACGAGCTCTATATAAAGCGCAACAACAATATTATCGTTTTACAAACTAGCAGTTCCGATTTCTAAGGTTTCCCAGAAAGATAAACGATGGCCAGTTAAATTAGCAAAAACTACTTTCTGCACTTTGTGCAGTATGTTGTACGCAACATTTTACAATATTTTAATATTGTAGGGTATCATAGTTATAAATTACTACAAATTATTAATATATAAACAAACAGCCTCAACATTAATACATGAGGTTTATGTATTTTTGTAATATAATAGTGAATGTTGCAGCATAAAGTATGTACGAATATATATAAATATTATAATATAAGATATACATTGAATATATAAATACAGTATATGACATAATAGTTAATATTATATTACTATTGTATATTTAATATTATTATTACACGTATTTAATACTATTACTATTGTATACTGTATATTTAATATTATATTATATAGTGCTATTATAGCTATTATATTATATATATTATATTATATATTATTGATATATATAAAGAGTATACTTGTATTGTATATACAACATAGTAATAATACTAATACTATATGATATAAACCCAATAATTTATGTATACTCGATATTGTATTACTATTGTTAAATATCCTACTATACTAATATACCAATTTAGTTTAGTTTGTATTATATATAGTAGTGTATACTGTAACATATAGTATATGTACTATAATATAATATATTATTCAACAGTATATATTTTTATAATATATAATGCGGCAAATATAATATAATGCAAATTATAATTAATATATTAATATTATATAATATTATATACAAATACGCAATAGTATAGTTAGTACTATATAATAATAGTATAATACTAATACTATAACTATAACTAATACTAACTCATACTATATACTACTATAGTACCAGTACAATATAATAATAATATATATTATAATTACTATACAACTATATTATTACGAATAATGCAATATTTCTAATACAGTACAAATTAATATAAACAAATATTGTAATATATATTTCTAATACAGTACAAATTATAATATATAATATATAATATTTGTACAATATAAACAAATATTATATATAGTATAATGCAACAAATATAATGTAATGTAAATTATAATTAATATATTAATATATTATAATATTATATATAAATACACAATACTATAGTACTAGTACTATAATACAATGTAATAATAATATATATTATAACTACTATACAACCATACTATTACGTATAATGCAATATCTCTAATACAGTACAAATTAATATAAACAAATATTGTAATATATATTTCTAATACAGTACAAATTATAATATATAATATATAATATTTGTACAATATAAACAAATATTATATATAGTATAATGCAACAAATTTAATATAATGTAAATTATAATTAATATATTAATATATTATAATATTATATATAAATACACAATACTATAGTACTAGTACTATAATACAATGTAATAATAATATATATTATAACTACTATACAACCATACTATTACGTATAATGCAATATCTCTAATACAGTACAAATTAATATAAACAAATATTATAAACCACGAAAATAATTCCTATTTCTAACAAATTACATTTTCGTAAACCTATTTCCAGAGCTACATTAATCTCAGAAAGAAAAAGAAAAACTCAACTATTCCCATCAGAAGAGGACTGACGAATTTCACTTAATTCTAGTCGACTGAAACGGGGGAAAGGAGAACAAACGAGACCACTTTAGCCCTTACGATTCCTAAATGCATATTTCACCGAAGCCAATAAATATCGACGATAGACGGTGGTCGTTCACGCGAAAGTGCATCTAACGATCGAGGCACGATTCAGATGTGATCTTTTATCCGGTGTCTTCTGGACCATTTCCAATTTCCAGGGTTTATCGTTGCATTCGCATGGTCCAGATCCGGTGGTTGGAAACGTGGAAAACGCGAAAACGAAATCTCCGACGCGTGGGCGGAGAAGTGCTTACGCTCCTCCAAAGATTTCCTCCCCTCCTTATCCACCCCGCTCCGCATTTTCCGCGCGCGTACAAATTGCACGCTGCAAGACGAATACAAATCGTGGCGTTTAATAATGCGAATAACGCGATGAATCACGGTACTACGGAGCGATTTCGTCGACAACCGATATTACGCGTTTATAGACAGGTCACCGAGCCCGTGCCACGAAATATATATATATATATATATATATATATATATATATATATATATATATAAAAANTTAGTAGAGCAAGATTCCGAATTATTCACTGGGCCATGTAAAATGTTGTCGTTCGAGAGCGATAAATTACCATGGCGCCGGGAATAATAATATAATAGTATGATGGAATCTGAATTTCCTTGGATATTTCGCGGTCGCTGTTTAACACTGGAACTAGACGACGACCAAAGCATTTCGCATCGGAGATATTTAAAGTAGAAAGATAGAAATGCTTCTCGTAACGATGATAAATTCCAAATTTTTGCAAATTTTCATTTATTTTATGTTATACATACAATAAATAAAAGTATTACATTATATATTATATTATATATTATTATATCATATAATAATGCTATAATATAATACTACATAATACTACATAATAATACTATATAATACTATAATATAATACTAGATAATGTATAGTATTATATCACATAATAATACTATAATATAATACTAGATAATGTATAGTATTATATCACATAATAATACTATAATATAATACTAGATAATGTATAGTATTATATCACATAATAATACTATAATATAATACTAGATCGTGTATAGTATTATATCATATAATAATACTACAATACAATACTACATAATGTATAGTATTATATCATATAATAATACTATAATATAATACTACATATATAACATAATATACTACATAATAAAATACTATAATACTATATATAATACATTAATATATACTACATAGTAATAAAGTACTATTATAATTATTATAATATAATATAGTAATAAAATACTATTATAACTATTATATAAAAGTATTAATTATTATATTATATTATATAATATATATATTTTTACATGTTAGATATATCATATTATTTCATTTTATTATATATATAATATTATTATATTATTACTGCATCAATAATTATTATCAATAATTAATAATAATATATATTACGTTATAACAAAGTATTACATAAATTATTAATATTAAATTGTTATATTATTCGAGTGTTCAACTTGTTGCTTAAAATATCTGCTTATTAGATATACACTTTGAAATACACACGTGTAATTTTGTCATTTATTCTGAAATTATTATTATATACTATCATAGTATATTACCATACAGACATCATTACAAAGTTTAAAAGTTACACCGTAATAGTTAATATCGTTCAATCAAAACGTTTCGGTCACGATTAACGTGAACAATTGAAAATATTTTTTGGGCCATAATCGTTACCAATCATTATCAATCTTTGGAAAAAATGTACTTTACACTGAATTGAAATAGAATTATATATAATTGAGTCTCGTTTCAAGAAGCTGCAAATTTCAAAAAGCAGTCACGATTTATTTAATTGCCGATGTTTATGCATTTTCGAGAAATTCATAGTTACCAAAATCGAACAAAAAATACGTCAAAAGTAGCCAAATTAGACAACTTATCGCGATACATTTGATAGACGAGACAAATTTCCATTTGAAACACGATTAAAAATGTTTTTAATCGTAATCCATGAAAATATTCGAAGTATATACGAGATAATAAGAAACGCACGCGATTACGAAATAGTGATCGTTAGAGAGCATAGCCAAGACACAGTGTACCTTTGCCGGACATTGTTCACACTGTATGCTGTAACGGCGCGTAATGAAATTTCAGCACCGTCCGTCCAAATAGTGGACGCCCTGGGTGAACCGCTGAGAGACAAGTACTACGAGGCTGACAGCACCATCGAGCTATTATGCGTGGTTCGTCACATAGCCATGCAAGTCCAGTACAGTGTCGTCCAGTGGCTTCACGGCAACAGAGTTCTCAACTACGATACAACGAGAGGCGGTATCAGGTGAGTCGAATTTTCTTACTTGAAATATTCTTCTTTCTTTCTTTTTTTTAAAAAAAAAAGGAACGGAGGAGGGGGGAGATCTTAGAGATCTTAGAGATTTCTCAGACGTTCAAAGAGAGGTCTTATGTTAGAGTTCAGTTGAACTCTGTCAAAAGAATGAATTTGAGAAGTTTCAATTTGTTGTTGTTGGATTCTATTTCTTGAGGGCAACAGACTGTTCGTTGAGTGAGAAATGTGTCGTATATATTATCATATATTTAATATATCAAATATATTTTCATATATTAAATATATCAATATATTATATATCAATATATTGATATATTAAATTAATCAAATATATTGTTAATAAAATATATATGTATAAATGTATATTATCAATATATAAACATATATCAAATTATCATATATTAAATATTATCATATATCAAATACATCAAGTGTATTGTCTATACATATTATCTAATATGCCATACTAACAATGTAAATTATAACTAAATCTTGAATTCGAAACTTTTATTGTTGATCATTTACAATGAAGAACATAATATTATAACTAAACTAGTTATAATATATCAAATAGATATAACTAGTTTAGTCATATAATATATCATATATCAAATACATCAAGTGTATTGTCTATACATATTATCTAATATGCTATACTAACAATATAAATTATAACTAAATCTGGAATTCAAACTTTTATTGTTGATCATTTACAATGAAGAACATAACTAAACTAGTTATAATATATCAAATAGATATAACTAGTTTAGTCATATAATATATCATATATCAAATACATCAAGTGTATTGTCTATACATATTATCTAATATGCTACACTAATAATATAAATTATAAATCTTGAATTCAAACTTTTATTGTTGATCATTTACAATGAAGAAATAACTAAACTAGTTATAATATATCAAATACACATAACTAGTTTAGTTATATGTATTTAGTCATATAATATATCATATATCAAATACCTCAAGTGTATTGTCTATACATATTATCTAATATGCCATACTAACAATATAAATTATAAATCTTGAATTCAAACTTTTATTGTTGATCATTTACAATGAAGAACACAACTAAACTAGTTAATAATATCTAAATAACTAATTTAAGTAATAGCTATAACTATAATATCTAAATAGTTAAAACTGAAATATCAAAATAATATAAAAATAATAAACGTTATAATATCTAAATAACTAATTTAAGTAATAGCTATATTTCGTGTGAATCATTCTTTATTGCTCTTAGTGTTGAAAATACGAAACATACATCATTGCAAAAAAACAATTTTTTATTTGCCTGTAATGAAAAATATTATTCGCTGATTCCACATGATGCAAAGCTATTGTCTCGTTACAATAAAATGTGCAATAAATTATTTTACAGAGGAAACACTCTACGTTCAAACGCTTGTAATAATTAATGAATTATCATCTTGATCTTTAAACTTGAATCCTAATTTAATGGGAACTTGATCTTTGAATCGATGTTAACAATAATAAGGACGAATGTTAAACAAAATTTCTGATCAATGATTCAATCATATTGTTTCACTGATATCATCGTACGAATGAAAGTTCAAAATGTTAAAAAGAAGCAAAATGATCGTCAGATTCCAATGACTCGAGGGGCACCATTTCGAGTTCCAATATCTTCGTGCGCGATCGAAAGGGGAGCAGAATGAAGTTGAAACTAATTTCGATGCAAATGTGCACCCTTAAAAATAAATTCGACGGGTGCATCTGAACGGATATTAAAAGTGACTGCGAAAGTTTCGCGATCGTTCGACAAGCAAGAGATCGGCGTCGAATTGCCGAAAGAAGAATCAGAGGGGGAGGGGAACCAACGTTATTTTTCACTATGGAGAAAAATTGAAATGAATTCAGTTCTACGCTCTTTTCTCTCTCCCTTCTCTTTCTCCGCGTCAACCTGGTGAATCTGGAACGTAGAATTCATTACATATTGAAATCCCGCCTAATTTGAAACGTCTATCATTTTCATCCCAGAGAGTGGATGATAATGATAATGTCCTCGAGAGTTTGCAAATTCCACGTGAAAAAAAAAAGGAAAATTAGATAATTTTAATGTCAGAGTAATTTTCTACTCGGCGAGATCATTCAAAGTCGAGATCAATGGGGCACAACTGTTGCGTCATTGTAGATCGCTGAGAAGTAAGACGAAGGATGAATTTTCTAGGAAATTATAATAATGTCTCGGAATAATAATTATAATAAATATAAAAAAGTAACACAAGTGAGTAAATAATAATAATAATAAAATAAATCATATTTTTGCAGTAAATATTATTCGTCCTATTAATTATACTTATGACGTGCCGACAAAATCATAAGTGCGAAAAAAAAGTAACATCTTTGATTAAATAAAAGAAATACGACATTCAATCAGTCAACGAATTTGTTATTTTATGCATTCCTGAATTTTTTCGTAAGAAATGGAATGCAAAAGGAAATTTATCTCACCTGTAACTATAATGAGTGTCAATTTTCGATCGAACCTAAGTGTCCGAAAGTATTCGAAAAAATCTCTCCTGTTTTCGCGTATTGAATTGGAATTACTAATTTTATTCGCTCGTGCATAACAAACAAGTATGCAATTGTATTTTATAATTCGAAGGCCATGGTATGGATTATGGTTTCGATTTGAAAAAGGAATGAAATAAATTACACTGCAGCTTGAATTAGAATTTCCAAATCGAAGTCCTTTCGTTTGAAAATTAAACAGTAAACCAGTTATAAAATAAAAACATCATAAAGGATTTGAATTACTTTAATCGAGGGCCGTGCTTTAGATATTTTAAAAATTTCCGTGCACTCCCATAAACGCGAGCAAAGTAAAATAATTCGCCAACAATAAAATGATAATAAATATTTTCGCTGGCCGACGATCATTCCCCAATTTGCGACCAAAGAATACATTCGAAATACGAAGAAACAATTATCCCTTTTTCTCGCGATGTTCAATTTTCACGGCTGAAAGATAGTTCGCGAGGATCCTAGAAGCGGAGAGTACAGCCAGAATTGTTGACATTGGATTGTAACCTGGACGTAACGAGCGTGACACGCGATGTCCCGAGGATTGTCAGTGTCTCTCCCGCATTCAGCCGGATATCGTGCATGATTTATGACAATATACGATCAACGTACACGCATCCACGGAGTAAGCAAGTGACACGGATTCTTGGTAATCAGAGGGAGAGACTGTGCTGATCGAGTTCGAAACCGATACCAAAGACGCGTCGCTGCGTATCGAATGGTGTTTTGTCGTGTTTGACTTGCGTGAAGAATTGATGTACGTTACGTACACACGTGTATTGAGTTATGTAGGGCTTTCACGTGTTTTCCTCTCGGATATATGTATCTTCTTTTTTTTTTAGGATTATTTGAGAGCTGGGTTTTTGCAGGTCNTCCACGTGGATTTTACGTTTTATCGAGATCTCTCAGTTTGATTTACAATCACCACTGCTTTATTACAATTTGTAAAATGTTTTTAAGATTTTACAGTGAAAATTTAAGAACGAAATTATTGAATTATAAAATTACTTTGGTATTGTAATACTGCAATATAATAATATTATAATGATATTAATAATAAATAAAGTTTGACAAGTATAATTTTACATACAGTTCTGTGTAAATGTAATTTTGCAAGTACAATAATTTAATTTATAATAATACATACGATACTACTTGTAGCACGTACATATTATGATACAATAAAATTGAATTTCAAACTTTCGATTTATTCAATTTGAAATAAAACAGAAATTATTAAAATTTACAAGTAGAAAATCTAAGAATGGTACGAAAATATAGAAATAATTTCACAACGAGATGATCGAAGAGCTGGTATTTTTACAACAAACGTGTTTTATAATAAATAATAGAAACTTGGTGGAAAATTTCCCTGAATACTGGAAGTATTATTATTCAAAATAAAATCCATTTTTTAGAAAACAATAATTTCACGATATCAGCCAGAAGATTGAAAAGTCTAAGAATAATTTCATAAACAGGGATTATTAAAAACCATTCTCACGCACGTTTCTTGGACAAAACGAAACGAACTAAATTATATCTTTCTTCAATTATCCAGTAAGATAATTAGCTGGTCGGTAGTGAAGCAATAATCATGCCAAGATCGAAAGCGATATCCTAATATTTATCGCCGTAGAATAATTACTTTACACGTGAGTGTATGCAATACATGCAATCGTGAAACAATCGTGAAATCTCTGGTGATTTGTCACTACCTATCATCTGCAAATAAAAAGAAAAAAAATCGAACGAAATCGCATATGCTAATACTTTCCAAATAAGGGCTGGCTGCATTTATGTAATATTTTCCCAATGCATATCAATGCCTAATTTCAACTCGATTCCAATTTGAATATATCGCGTTGTAATATTCTCGGGAATTTGTAATAATAATTTCATGAGCAAATTATAGAAAAGGTCATGTTATAGCGTGGGAAAAAAATAGAATCAATAATTAATGAAGGAACGACTGAAACTCTTCGTACTTTTTTCTTCTAATCCAATTTTTGCATTAAACGTGTAATAATGTTATATAATTATCTCGATGAAAATTATAGAAGCGGTGGATTTATAAAAAATATACTGATTATTAAACAATGTATTTAAGATAGATTTATGAACAGAATGATATTGAAAAAAGTGAGATTTGGAATTTTGCAATCACTTGAAAATGAGCAACTTGTCTCTTGAATCGTAACGAAAGCTGAGAGATTATTTAGAGTGATTCTCTGACAAACGAAACTCTGTTTCCCATCGAAAGTAGTATCTAACAACAACAACGAGCGACCGAAGAAACACATAGAACCTCGAAAGGAAAAGCTAACAACTTTCAAAAAGGAACTCCCCTCAGCCTCGAGCAATTTTCGAACGAGTCACCACGTTCCTAAACCAATTTTTCACAATTTCCTCTCGTCGACGAGCCAAAAGAGAGAGAGAGAGCGAGAAATAGAAATAAAATCTCAACGAAGCAAAACGAGCGAATCGTTAGAGAAAGGAAAATAAAAGGAGGGTTTTTTTTTTTGTTTTATTGCGAGCGTTATCCGAACGAAAGCCGGGTGTTAAACGCGTGATAAAACGCGAGAATGGAACAGAATGAAAGTCTACGAGAGCGAGGATCTCTGAAAAAAATTTGACCGGACATTTTTTTTGTCCTTTTCTCTCTCTCTCTCTCTCTCTAGCATACGCATCCGCTTTCGTTCGGATGGCAAAAAAATGGCCCGGAGTCTGGAAGGGTTGCCCGCTTTGAAAATTGAAATTTTTCAGCGATTGCGATTGCATGTTGTGTGTGTGTGTGTGTGTTGCAGCGTGAAAACGGACCTAATGGAAGAGGGGGCCAATTCGACACTCAGTATAGCGAAGGTGGGACCAGCTGACAGCGGGAACTACACGTGCCATCTCACCACCATGCCCGATCAGCCTGCCACTGTTCACGTGCACGTGCTCAACGGTGAGCATTTAATATTTTCCCTGACGATTTCGCTGACAACGCGGACTCACAGTTTTCCAATCTGTAACATACAGCGAGGAATTCATATATGACGATGTCCTTCAATTTAAAACTTAACAATTCATCTCAATTATTATGCAAGTTACGACCACCATACTATGTAGAATATATAATGATATTTTATATATATATATATATATATATAGAGAGAGAGAGAGAGAGATAGATACATTTATATATGTATATAATACAATACAGTAATATAGTACAATGCAATGTATGTATATATACATAATGTACAATATACAGGATCGTATACACATTATATATATTATATTATATTGTGTATTATATATATTATATTATTGTGTATTATATATATTATATATATTATACATATTATACGTACAATACAAAATATATATAACAATACAAAAATATATATACATAGATACATGTATATATCATATTATATTGTGTATTACATTATATATATATTATATTATATTGTGTATTATATATATTATATTATATTATATTATATATTATACATTATACATATTATACGTACAATACAAAATATATATAACATAATACAAAAATATATATACATAGATAGATACATGTATATGATATAGTACATCAATGTAACAATATATGTGCATGATATTAACAATATATTTATACTTGTATAGATGCTTGTATAGATATAAATCCTCATTATATNTATAGTATATAGTATATAGTATATAGTATATAGTATATGGTATATGGTATATAGTATATGGTATATGGTATATGGTATATGGTATATGGTATATAGTATATGGTATATAGTATATAGTATATAGTATATAGTATATAGTATATAGTATGTAATATATGTAGTATATAATATATATACTATATATAGTATATATAGTATATATAGTATATAGTATATATATAGTATATATATAGTATATATAGTATATAGTATATACATAGTATATATATAAATGTGTATAGTATATATATAGTATATATAGTATATAGTATATACATAGTATATATATAAATGTGTATAGTATATATATATATCCGTGACATATATATATATATATATATATATATATATATATATATGTCACGGATCAAATTCTCCGTCTCGATATTTTCACATTTTCAGTCTTTTTTCGAGCCTGATTCATCGATCTCGGCTCGGTGAAATATTGATTAGGAATTCGAAAGTTCAGCGGCTGGCGGTGTTTTGAGTGTACGTAAAAACTGTTTCAGGAGAAAGCTTAGCCGAGCTCCATCACGGGTCCGCAGAGCTGTGCCGCGGCGGCAGCTGTACGTTGCTGCTGCTGCTTCTGTTCGTCGTCCTGGATCGAGTGCAGCAGCATGTGCTCAGATGAAGGCCACGAGCACGTTCTTCGTCGCGTCGTGCGTTCGAGGGCGACGCTGCACAGACGAAACGGGGCAAACGAACTTTTGTATTATCGCTGGAGAAGAGATAACGGATACACGCGCGCACGCGCGCACACACACACACACACGTATACACGTGCACACGCACACAACGCGCGAAGAACTGAACGAAGACGATGGAAACCGAGAGCATCGCAGAGATCGAAGAGTGAAACCGAAGAGTCGAAGCGTTCGAGCGACGATCGACGATCGAGCAGCGAAGAATGTGAAACGAGGTCGATTTCGCCAATTGTCTTTCCGCGTCGCTGCTAGAGATCGTTTCTAGTTTCTAGTTTACAGGGCGTGTCGAGAATACCAGTGTCAACGGAGATTTCCCCTCTTTGAACAGTTGAGTTTCGGAGTTTCTTGAACTCCTCTCGATCGTAAATACGTGAAGAGATTCACTTGCGAGGAAGACGAAGGTTGATTTCTCGTGTAAGGGAATCTTTGATTCATCTTCTCAAACAGCCTGTTCTCAAACATTGAAGACACGCGTGTACGTTCACGTGTAAATGCATGTCAACTTAACCGCTGGATACTTTATTACGTTTGTGAAGCGTTCGATAGTCTGAAGTGAAAATTTATAATATTTCACGAGAATCAATTTTTCAAAGTACACGCTTCAATTATTAATTAAATTACAGCCTTCGGTTTTTTTCTAAAAGTCCGGGAGCAACATTCACGGCAAATGTAAAACCACCGAGTGTACGAGGCGAAAGATATTTTAATAATAATGAAAGATATTCACCTGTTTTCTTAATAATTAAAAACAGAAATCTCTAGTCGGTACGCGACCATTCGATTTCTTTCTTACGAGGGCTCGTGAAACGCTTCGACTCGTTAAACCAACGTCGAGAATCAGAGGATTTCTCTGGGAGGGATTTATGCTTATCGATGATGCTGGTTGCTGGCACTTGGTCTTCCTGTTTTCACGCGTGAAATTCGTCTTGTGCCTTTTTGTATTTGGTTTCTCTTCGTGGAAACTCGTGGGACTCGGGAGTTCGGTTCACCTGGGATAAGGGAGAGAGTTAACACATTCCGGACCAGACGTTTTATCGATAAACTAGGGTATAGATGTTCGTGTAATTTATTGTCATTGTTGTTGTTGTTGCTGTCGAATCAAGTCACACATATTTGTACAGCCAGATCGATTGGGCCATCTCACTTATTTTGAAAGCGGTGCAAGTCCATCTTCTTTCGTTCGATGACCGACATTGAATTCCATTCGACTGATATTGATAATTCCACGAACTTGAAACTGAAATTTGTAATTTTGAAAGGTGTTTTTTTTTCTCTTTTTTTTTTTTTTTAAAGGAATGAACTTACGTCGCTTTCAAAGTAAACGGTTCGATTGTTTCGAGTAAGGATCACTTGAAATTATGCGACATGAGACTATCGGTATGTATGAGAAATGTATTAATTTGAAAAATCCTCTATTTCGTAATCTTATTCCCCGACATTTTCTTAACATTCAGTAGACATAAATAAATTTCTTTATACCACGATTTGCGATCTTTGGAAATTATTAGTACCTTCAGGGACTACGTACTCGGGAAGTTATTTCAAGACAAAATTTCTTAAATTAACACGTGATTTGAAGTTGCAAAAATTACTGTTAAACCTGTCTATCTATTCAAGTATTTATAAAAATACACGCTGGAAGTTATCTCACTCGATTAAATGTTCATTCGATATTTATTCAAATCTGAACCAAAAAAATCGTCCCTGAAGGATTCATCAATCATTTTCATCGTCGTTTGGTAAATTCAAACGATCGTCCACGATTTTTCATCGGTTCGTTGGCGCCCCGTGCTTGATAATATATTCACGTTATAAATAATAATAAGTGAAATTCTAACTGTTACCGCGTTACAACCGTTTCTAGATCGATACCGTAGAGAAATGCGAGAAAAATCGAGTCAATACTAGATAAACAGGGAACGCGAGATATCTCGTTATCCGTCCGCAATGTGTTAAGAGCGAACAGATTCGAGATTATGCGAACGAACGAGAGAACGTGCATATCTTTCTACGTTCTGAATCGATCCGCGTGATTCGTTTGATGTAATCAGAGAGCAACGTTCAGAGGTTTCGTTAATTTGATCACGCATCGTGTGTAAAATAGATCCTCAGAATACATGGAACACACGATCTACGGGTTCTAACCTGGGAAATAGTACTACGTACAGACTTAATATATATATATATATATATATATATATAAAAAATATGTGACATATCTTCTCGTTCAGCACTCGGATAAGAAGCTGAACTGCTAGAATCACCTGACAAACGAAACTATCACTGTACTTTTCATTCAGATTTCGTTTCTAAACGTAGTTCATAAATTGCAGATCTACATTCGAAGCCACGAAGACTCATGTGTTGATCCTGGAAATTTTTCATTTGATTCGACATTATTATTATCTCTCGATCTCTGTCAGAGGTAGAAAATGAAATATGAATTATTATAGTGTTATTCGAGGCCTCCGAAAATTTTCTCTTTCTGTCCGAAGGTCAATAACCACGTCAATCAATCTGCTCGTTCAATATCATAACTGCCTCGTGTGATTACACGAATATGATTACACGATTATATTATTCGCACAGGTGAGAGAAGAAATAGATCGACCGTGTTGTGCTAGGGCCACTTGAGCGAGGCTCGAATTATCAGTATTATCTAGCCCCTTTTTTCTAAAGAGCCAGGCCGAGGCGTCGCGTGAGAAAGAAGAGACCGGAAGTCATCGTCAATGCGCTGCGCCCCCCAAAGGTCGTTCAACTAGACTCGAGAAGTATCGGTGCAGCGACACGGAACAAGAAGAAGAAGAAGCGCGCGTTAACCGATAAAAGATTCGTTGTGAAGATGCACAGATCCGCTTGTAAATTACTCTCGGACTTGACACTTGGTCGTCGTTGTCGACGAGATAATGGAAGAAAGGAAGAGAGTGATAATGCGCCACACGTGTGTCGGACGTATGCTTGACCCTCTCCACTGAGAAACAAAGCGATGGCGTGCTTAATTCGTAACATCGACTACTCGCGCCACCAACGTTTGTATATATTACATATAAATATATAAATATATATATATATATATATACATGTATATCGTACTTATTTTATTAATCCTTTCGCTGCTGTTGATAATTTGTTTGCGATGTAACATTCATTCGTTTGATATTTATTATATAGTTCGTTAGTGTGACGATGAATTGCGAATGCATGATTTAGGAAATAATCGGTTTATTATATCGTCGAGGCTTCTTCGATTTTTACTCGAATATTACTGATTATTAATTGCCAGCAGTAATTCAGATTTTCATTAATTGGTTTCTCTTGGCATTTGAGATATCGGAATTTTTAAGAAAAATACCCAATGGTAATTACTTATGGAAGGCTATTATTATATTAATAATAATATTATTATTATATCTATTATTATATTAATAATGATATTATTATATATAATAATTATTACATTAATTATTATATTGATAATAATATTATTATATATAATAATTATTATATTAATAATGATATTACTATATTATTATATTATATTAATAATGACATTATTATATATTATACTGCATTTGAGATATCGGAATTTTTAAGAAAAATGTGCATTGATAATTATTTATGGAATTTATCTATTATTATATTAATAATGATATTATTATATCTATTATTATATTAATAATGATATTATTATATATAATAATAACAGATTAATATCATTATGTGAATAATATATATTATTTGTAGAAAATGTGAATAACTATTTATTATTAATCATTAATTATTAGCAATAATTATAGATTATTTACAAAACAAAACAATTAGTTTATTATTGTTGAAGTTTCTTAGATTTCTGCCACGAGATATCAGAATTTTTAGAAAGAATAAATATTAATAGTTACTCGTTATCAATCAAGTATTATTGGTCATTAATTACTACCAATAACTCAGAACGAATGATTTGGAAAATAATTATTTCTTTATTGCTATTTGCATTTCTAAGAATTTTTCAAATATTAGCAATTACTTATCATCAATTGAATATTACTAACTATTAAACTAGTTATTTATTTATAAAGCTTATTTGATGTACTACATCATTACATTATCGGGACTGTGACTTTTAAAATTTTAATTTTTTTTACGTACCATGCTGTTTGAAATATAAAATTTGATGGTGTTTATAACCGTGTTTGATAGTCTGTTGTATATTATGTACAGTATTACATTAAAATCTACAGTAGCAAAAGGATTAATGAAAATGTTACCTGTTCGTCGTGTTTTCTATTGACTCGTTATAAAATTACGAAGAACGTGCGAATGAACGTGTTCCTGAAAATGAAAGTAGTTACAAATGGGAGTGATTTTGTGAAGTTTGAATTTAAATTTGAATTTAATGCAATTTGCATGAACAGAACAAATTAAGGAATTTTCGTTTATCAAAAAACCTTTCTTCGCAGCAATTCATTCGATGGTTGAACTAAACTCTAATTCAGTATTTTATTTACACATCGTCTGTCCTTTTCTCAGAATTGCACGAACTTCGAGAATTGTTTGTTAAAATTATAAATTATAAATTTATGGATCCCTAAGAGTTGCAAATTTCGTCGAGTTCAATCGAATCGCAAGCAGAGAGTCCCACGAGTTGAACGACTTTCATTGGCAAAGGTCCACGATAATATCAATAATACCTATCATCCATAAAAAAAAAAAAAAATAGGCTCACAGATGAAAGCGAAATCCGAAAGCGAAAACTTCGTGTTACGAATTAAGAGGATAAGAGACACTTAATTGTTATAACTTGTAATTGTCCCGAGCGACACAATGGGCACAATGGGATTACGCGAGGAATTATTGTTAACTGCCAACAGTAAAACTGATCCCAAGCTCATCAATTAGTGATACGAAGCGATGTTATCAAGCGACAACAGCGTTTTACATACATAATGATCCCCGTTCCCCGTTGATCTGCCACGATCAAGCGAGTCGTTCTGTGCAACGATCGCACAGTTCGTTAACAGTTAAAAAAAGTACTCGAACTCGACGTGAATGATTTCAAGTATTCTCCGAACAAGGCGAAATTACGAAATATACGATATGCGTTTTACAAGACGTTCGTTCATTTCTTTTCAACCACTCACTGCCACCCTTTCCAAAGAATGATCTCTTTAAATCTCTTTCGTCGGGGCCAATCTGATGTTTCTGTTGCCTAACGAGTGAGATCCAATCTCCAAATTAATCCTTTCAATCGTTGAATTAAGTTGNTGTTGCCTAACGAGTGAGATCCAATCTCCAAATTAAACCTTTCAATCGTTGAATTAAGTTGGAAATGTTGATTTTCAACCTTTTCTTTAAAAATTCAGAATTTTCGAGCTAATTCATGCGTTGCCATTATGCTATTTCTGTGTCATTATTATCAGTTCTGGATTTTGGTTTTTGTTACGTGTGTGTACGTATAATATGATAATAATAAATTTAATATGATGTAATAAATAATGAATTATAATAAATAATATAATAAATATAATAAATATAATATA
>NIPQ01090433.1:0-34104 GCA_002806875.1 Lepidotrigona ventralis hoosana
AAAGATTATCTTGCAAATATTTATAATCATTTTTGTTATGCAACAGTATCCATGCTATTTAATTACATTTTTCTTCACTTAAAATACAGCAATTACATTTTCGATAAGGATGCATGTCATAAGAAGTAAATCTGCAAATAGAATGTTAATGTCTTATTATTTTGCAAAGGAATATGGAGAAACTAAGATTACAAAAGGTGATTGTAAGTCTGCGTTTCAAACATCCTGAATATAATACAAAAACAGGAATATGTAGACAATTCTTTTCTGATAATGGGCGTTAAGTATTACACATCACGTAGAACAGTACATAGTGTTTCTTTGGGCTTTGTTATATTCAGTTACAAAGATTTTACGTGGCAAGATCAAACAATCAAGATTTTAGGAAAAATTATAATTTGTTAAAAGTAATAGACTATATTCGTAAATACCTTCCTATTTACTGACGCAAGAACTTTCTCAAGGTTTTGCAATTACAATTCCTTTACTTGATAATAAAATATGCATTTAAATTTAATTGTTGCTCTTGACAAATTCAAAAGCAATGATACTGCTTTCAAAAATATTTGTTAAATAACAATCATCAAGTGACAAAATATTTACAAATTTCATAGATAGAAGTATTTAATTAAGAAGTTGTTGCAATATAGTGAAATGAATCACTAATACATACCATCGATCCAGCCATTACGTAAAATCCCTGTCGATTTGAAAGAGAAAACTTCCATGATGCATAAAGTATCATTGCATGTTCGTTACAGTCTCTTAATCCTTCGTATACAAAGCGTAGATTTATCTTTCGTTAACATGATCATAATATTAAAACCGCGCACTATCTGGTTGAAGAACCGAATACATAAACGCATTTCCAACCATCGTGTATCGCTTTCTTATAGAGTCGTATAAATTATATGAGTGACTGCCTAATTTTATTCTTCTTCGTATGATGAAAATTTAATTGTAAATTTTAATGGCCTTTTCGAGGTAGTTGATACGAGAGCGCTTTGGCGCTTTGTTGACGTGTTCTAGGCCAAGCCAAGGCCTAAGTGGCGATGTGCCTGCGTTTAAAAGTGGATAAACTACAAAATTTATTTTTCATCGATGTCAATTTAATTCTTACTGTTATTAATTCTAATATGTCTTATTCTATAAATATAAGTATCTCTTTTTTTTAATAATATTATTAATTCTAATATTTTTTATCACAATTTTGACATTTATATTTATACGTATATGTATATGTATACGTGTGTAACTATATTTATATATTTTTATTTCAATTATATTTTTTTTATTTGAACACTTACTTTGATTTGGATGCATACGGAAATCAGCAAGATCCATGCAGTATTCTGGTGAGTCCATAATGAAGTGTGGTTTACCCATCGTCACCACCGCGAACTTAAACTTCAAAGTTTTTTTATGAATTCTCATAAAATATCAAATAAAATTAGATTAGGATGCCTACCTTTTCAAATTCTTTTTCTTGTACCCCTAATTTCTTTAATAGTCTTTCCTTCATCTTTGGGAAAGGCTCACCCTATAAATATATAAATAACAAAAATATATGTGACTAAATATTTGCTTTAAAAAAAAAAAACGTCTTTTCATATTTTGCCGTACTTACGTGTTTAATTTTAAAGAAAAAGGGAATACCAAATGTTGAAAAAATATCTTTGTGAAAATGTGCAACAGGAACCAACATTTCATCTTCTGCTAAATTTAATTCATCATTTGGGACTTCTTCTATCCTGTATAACTTTGTGCCAGATGTATTTAGATTATCTAAAGGTACATCTTCTCTCGGACCAGGTGAAAGTTTACTAGAATTAATTTCTAATATCCTTAATTTTCCAGATCCGTTTTCTGATAATTCTACTTGTTTTTTAGCTTCTTCTAGCAATGTTGCTACTGTTCCATTTTTATTAGGATAAAGAATAATTTCCTTCTCCTCTTTAAGAGATGGACCAACCCATATACATTTGAACTGCTTTTTGTTTTCAAGTTCATTTACTCTAATACTAAGCTGCTGATAATACAACTTTTTCGCTTTAGGTTTACAATAAGAAACTAAATCTTTCAATGAACCTTCAAATGTGCATTTTAATGGATGTCCAGGTGAATCTTTGTAACTGCAAATATAATAAATAGTATTATGTACATAACATAATATAATAGATATATATAAAATTGCATAAAATTATATATTCTTACGTTTGACATTTAAAGAATTGCAGAAGATAAGGATCTGTACCAAGTCTCTGTGCCACAGCTTTTGCCATTTGGTCATATGTCATTCTTAATGAAAGTTCCATGGTAAAACCAGTATCATTAGGAATTGTTTTATCACAAAATGTAACTTCTACTCTATGAAATAGATCTCTGAAATATAATAAAAATTTTCACATAAAATATCTTTTTGTATAAGTATAAGTATCAAATTTTAGTTCTTTGTAAAAATATTAACTTACTTGAAGTATTCTCTACATGTTGGAAGCTCATACATTTGATTGTCACCTTCTTTTTGAAAAACAATTATATCTCCATCCATTAATTCCTCAAGAACTTTCTCCAATGGCTCTGTTAAATTGTCTATCTTTTCTACCAAGTTTGGCTTGATTTCTTCATAGAGAGCCAATTCTGTATCAGGTGGAAAACCAGCTCTTTCATTTAAGATTGGTACAAGTTCCTCTGCACAAAAAAAAAACGTAATAACCGTAATAATTTTCATTGTTGCAAAGATAAAAAATTTTAATTAAAAACTATATATTAGTATTTAATTAAAGCATTTCCAAAGGATCTACAAATGATGCTATAATGGAATAGTTATAAACTGTATAAATTTTCTCCCTTGAATCTTTGACACAACATTATACTAAAAAATCAAATTAAGTAAAGAAAATTATTTAAAATAGAACTTACGGACTTTAGCTGTGACAGGCATATAATGATGTCCACAATAATGAATCTTCTTATTCTTGGGATCATACAATTTAAAAAATAATAAAACATCAGTGTCTTTATCGAAAGGTGGTAATGCTGTCAAGTCAGAATCTGGGGGAACAAGTTCAACAAACACATTCCAAACATTCGGATTCTCTGCGCATTGGTAAATTGATTTTTGAAGATCATTTTCTAATTCAATTGGCATTGGTCTACAAGTTTGGTTTGAACGTACATTCAACGGCCATAAACGAATTTGTTCTATTGGATATTTCTGCAGAAGAAAAACCCCAACAAATTAGTTATTATTTATAACAATTTTTTAACTTGATAAAAATAGTTATTTCACTCTTAAATACAGTTTCTTTAATCACCTACCGTGTTCGTAAATGATCACAATATAATATATAACGAATTAGCAGCACATATTATGAAGTCACACCAATATTTCAATATGAAATAATTTAAAATATCGATAAAATAAAATATCGATACTAGCATTTTAATGATGAGAGTAATAGCATGAAAAATTTGTTTCAACACTTACCAAGCTATCACTCAGCAATTCGAGAAACTCGTGCAAGGTACACTGCTTACGTACGCGAAATACACGATACAAAGCATGCTCTGGATCATACAAGTCATTCCCTTGGTGACCGTCAAAATTATCCTCAAGAAGGACGTTGACGGTTATATACAAGTATGCTTCTGTTCTTTCCTTTCTTCGTATTTGTTCCAGCCTCTTCTCCTCTTGCAGCCTCTCCACCAGCTAGACCAACAAAATTAAAATTATCCATATATGTACTAAATTCATCTCATTGGTAATTTTTCTTCATCTGTCTTCTAAAATTTAAACTTTTAGAAAAGCAGCGTACATGTATCATGCTTTTGAGATTCGAGAACAGATAGTATTCGAAACATCAAAAGAATGAATTTTGTTTTGTCCTTTATATAATTTTAATTTTGTTCATCTGCCGCAATACAAACTACTAAGTCAAACAATTACACAATGAAAATTATTCAGCTGTGAATGATGGTTTTATGTAACACACTTCAAATTAATGTAGATAATTAATGTAGACAATTAAAAAATATCTAAAATATTAGTAAATTTTTACACAGGGATGATGCTTTAATGAATGTTTTAATAGCTAATTAAACGAAATCTATTAAATGTTCATTTTCGTTTTGACTATTGAACTTTGGTTGGTTGAAATATAAAACACAATTTTATATTATATATTTCTTTGAAACTAAGAATTATATAATATTAATAATCAATATCTCAGATCATCATACCTGTGTGCTATAAGTACATATCAAAACTGTGACCATCATTAATGCCAAATAATAATAAAAATGTAATGTATAACTATAGTAGCGTGGAGATGCTTCACATTTTGAATTATTGTTATACAGATTTTTTAAATAATTACACAGCTACATTTTTAAGAAATAAAAAATAAAAACGATAATAAATTAACTAATATAATCTTTAATGTTCAAAATTCTCTAATATTTAGTAATTTATTCTATATCTTCTCGTTTCTTTTATGTCTAAAATAAAGAATAATATATATAGGTATTTTATAATTATTATGGAATATTCACTTTGTTCATGAGGCATTGAATTTTTTCTATTTATTAATATGTAACAACAAATAAATAGATAGCATCTGTTGATGGTCGTACTGACTATGAACATTGACAAAATTTAATGAATTAACGACTCGATTAATTGATTCAAACCTCATTATAAGGTTCAATATTCTAATTTTATTATTAACGTTGATTCAAAGTGTTAATTCATGAAAATCATAAATTTGATAATATAAATCACATTTCACCCCACTCACTAAACGATCTTCATTAAATAACAAATACACCGTAGAAGACGTATTAAGGAAGAAGCAGACATTAATAAATCCTACTTATTGTTCATTTTTTCTTTTTTCCACAGCATTATCTATTTCATGAGTCAAAACTCATTATTTTAAATCAGATTTTGAATAATTTCATTCTAATTATTCAATTAATCTCATTCTATTAACTAATAAGTCTTTCTTGCCTGTATTTTTGTTATAATTATTCACACATTTTCAACCTATTCTGCGATATGTCTGTGCATTTGTTACCCAAAGCTTTAGAATACTACAATACAATTATTTTTTTAGGTGTAATATCATACAATATTTATTACAATAAACATTTCAAAACGATTCTAAGGCTCATCATGATAATAGCCTAATAATCAGATTTTATGCCAACCCGATTTCAATTTTTGTATAGTACCTGAAGTGCAACGCGTACATTAATTATAGCTGTTCAACCTTCAGTCAACTAATATACAATTAATATAAAATTTTTAAGTAACAAAAAAATAAATTAAAAGAATCAACAAAGATTTCATTTTTACATGACTCAATCGTCCATACAAAAAAAATCCTCTGTCAAAAAGGTAAAAATACTTTCATTTGAATAAAACAAATCTCTATATAACACTAATTAATAAAAATCTACTGATATTTTTGATAATTGCAATGCAATATTTTGTATTGATCAACTGTCATATTCAAACGAAACATCTTATCAATTTGATATTATAATGTAATGAATTACTTTTTTTTTTCTTTCATTTTTTAAATATATAATAAATATCAGCAAAGTAATGGGCGCGTAACACTTTAAGTCACATAAGTGTGACATATTACATGCAACATGTCATACCTGAAAATGGACACAATGTATACAATATCAACATTTGGTGATACAACAGCCTGTAGCTGATAACGCTATAAATTTCTGGTTATTAAAAAATATTAAGAGAAATTTTATAACAAATATTTGAAAATATATATATGTATGTATAGGTGCTAAAAAAAATATTAATTTATTAAATTTAATTTGTAGATATTATTTTCTGATTAATTTACATATCCAAAATATTGAATCTATTCAAATACGTTCCTATGTTATTAAACTCATTTCATCTTTGTATTTAACTTGATGTAATGCTTTATGAATTTGATGATTTTATATGCTATGAGCTAATTAGCTCAAAACATATTTAAGAAATAGGAAATTTTTTTGGAAAAGAATTCAACCAATTTACAACTCTTTTCACTTTTTTTAAAAATCATGAATATAGAGATTTGGATTTCGAGAATTTTGCGTGCACGGACGAAGAGTCGTAGTCTCTGTATGTGAGTCTTTGATTGTGTCAGTCGCGTCTTTGTCACGTTCAAGGTCGCTCAACTCCTGGGAAAGCTCTCTTTGTAGGACGTTTCTGACCTCTTGAGGTATATCCTCTTCCTTGACTTCTTGTAAGACGTTTTCCAACTCAGAGTCCCTTATGTATACCAACATATAGGCGTTCGTGCAATGTTTCACAGCTATAGACATATCCTCGTCTTGACCACCATAATTGTGTTCAATAGCTTCTTGTTTTGTACACCTTGAGACGACATCATCATCGAATTTGCACCACTGTTTTAAGATTGAGTATATATAATCAAGTATATATAATATTTACTTAAAATTATATAAGTAAAGAACGAAATTATGTTTAAAAAAATATATACAATTATTCTTAATTAAATTAAAATAGTTAAATAATATAACATTTAAAAAATGTCTATTTTAATTTATACATAATTCTAAATATGATGTATATTTTCTTATACTTGTGAAATGAAGTAAAAGATACACATACTTTTCCATCACCAGCTGGATTGATAAATACAACATAATGTCCACCATGATTATCGCCACTGTGAACTAAGACTGCATGCAACGTGTAATCTGCACTTGTTGCTTCTTTATTTTGTAAATATTTGCCAAGACTTATTTTTTCATAGAATTCAAACCTTAATAAAATTAATATATATAGCCGTAAAGATCAAAAAGATTACAAAAATAAATATATAATAAGTTTATAATTTTGTTATTGTTACTTCTTACCTATCATTAAATTTCACAGAACAATCTGTAACCGGATCATATTGAAATCGCATTAAATGTAAATGCAACACTGGCGGGAAGGATGAAAAAATAACACCCTTTTCTGCCTCTTGTAATCCATTTTCTCCCGCATCATATTTATTATCACCATCCAGACTTTCAGTACTCACATAATCATTAAACGACTCATAAACTAAAGTTAATTTTTATATCAAATAAAATTTTATATATGAACACAAAATATGAAATTTTTATGATATTTAATAAGAAACATTTCTTCATGTACTTACTATTTTTCTTTCCTTTTATATTTAACTGTATGTCATAGAAAGTTTCAACTCTAGTTGATTTGTAATCAATATTTTTACATTTGATAAATGATACCATCTTTCCTTCAAATAATTTTGGCACTGTACCCTCTACACATGTACCTTTCATTTTACTTTCCAACTTATCTAAAAGCTAAAACAATTATGAGCAGAGATTTTTAATTTTGAAGGCTAAACGATTATTGTTAAGAATATTATAAATAATAGTAAATACAGTAACTTCTTACCACTCGTAAAAATTCTTGTACATCATGTTGCATGAAAGAATCCAATGTTTCCCAACCAAAACTTTTTGTTAACTTTTTTGTACCTACTGGTTTATCAGAAAATTGTAATTCATGAAATACCCTTTGTAAAGCCAAAGCAACACTTTTGCTAGAATCATCACTTTCTGTTGGCATTTTATAAACTGCTTTACGTAACTAGAAACAAAAAATAAATATCTAAATATTTACACTACAAAATTATGAAAATTTTGAGATTACTAAGAGAGAAAATTTTAAATAATAAATGTTTGAATTTGAAAAATACACATCTTAATAAAAATACAAATTAGAATCATATTTAGTTTTTAAATTTTTAAATGCTTAAAATAAGTTTATTAATCTACCTGGTTCGTAAAATACAAAGTTTGAAGCAAAGAATTCATATAGCATGTAGCACCTTGATTTTTTAAACCTACAAATCCTGTATGTTTTTTACTATCCCAACTGACACCATGTGGAGCATCAGCCATAACGTGAACCTATTTTTAAAACATAAATATTACAGATTACAGATGTATGTTTACAAAAAATATTTGTAAAATAAATGAATGACTTAAATCTTAACTTAAAGTAAAGTATAGATTAAGAAAAAAATTGAAAATCTCTTTAAATTTTATTTAAAGAAATTTATTTATTTATTAAATTAAAAGATAGCTTTCTGTAAAATTAGTAAATAATTAAATTTTTTATATAAAATTAAACAAAACAATGCCCTATTTTTTTATTTAAAAAATCTAATATTACTAACCTCAAGTGTAATAGAATCATCTTTGATAAAACCTTTTTCAGGATCTAGGACATCCTGCCATGTCATAAAGTGACTAAATCCCCAATCATTTTCTTTACTATAGAAGAGATGTTGAATTTCTGAAAAGAAGAATTCATATACTTAAGTATATGTAAGAACCATAATATTTAAGAGTTATAATGTAGAAGATGTAACAAATTAAATTAAAAATTAAATGAAATGAACTATCTTTGTAAAAATAAGATATTGATGTATAAAAATATACTAACTTCTATTAAATGGTTCCTGTCCTTCTTTACAAGAAAGTAATCGAAGATCTGCAACTGCGTAACAACTCCACGATGATTCGCTTTCTCCATTACATTGTAAGAAAAAACCAAGAGACTTTTGAGGGCCTCTATCTTGTGTTTGACTTGACCTAGGCATTATCATTATTTTCCATGGTAAGTTACGAACATAACATGGTGGAGATAACTGAGTTTCCTTCATTTTGGAAAGATTTTCCACTGTATAACGAAATGTGGCCTCTGATCTTGCTTCGTCTAATTAAAAAAATACGAGATCTATAATTTTAATCTATAACTTTAGAAAATATATATTTAGAAATAATAAACTGTTTAAATTATATTATTATTTTATATTATTAAGTTTGTATTATTGATATTAATAGAAAATTAGTATTTTCTAATTCTTAAACGTCAATAAAATAAAATAAATTTAAAAAATTTTCCTACCTTCCTCCATTTCTTGATCTTGAACTATACAAGCTAATTCTGATTCTCCATTCATAGGACTAGTATCATTGCCATCTCCTCCACCGTCATTTGGTGTTTCTAAAAGGTTAAGATATTATTGTAAAATTCTTAAAAGTTGCTTTTTGAAAAGAAGATTTTTATAATTTTAGAAATAGATTACATTAATTATATTGTATAAAATACATTTTACAATGAATTATATACTATATTTTATACATGTTATATAAATTTTTAACACTAGTATTTTTGTACATTTTCAACATTATGAAAAGAATGTTATATGTTTCAGCTGTTTGAATTGTAGATTACCTACAACATTATATAAAAATAAAAAATTTACTCAATGTTTTATCATAATCTTCAAAAAAATGATTTATATAAATATCCATGTAGCAATTTATACAATTAACTTGATGAAAATGCTATGTCAAATTTCAACCATTGTGACATAATTAAAACAAACGAATATTTTCATCAAAAGAAGAACTAACTACTTATGATCAAATTTTTTTAAAAATTATTGAAAAAAGTACATGAACATTCAGTAATATAGTATTTACACACACATTATAAATAAATTAAATTATTAACATACAAAAAATATTTGAAATACATCTAAAAATATATTAAAAATCTTATTTATGTTATAATATAATCTACATCATACTCTGATGTATTTATACATATATATATATATATATATATATATATGTGTATACATTATAATGTATATTACAATGTATATTACATCCATGTTCTTTTGTGTTCATATTCTTTCTAATAAAAATTTTAATAAAACGTTGTTAACATATAAATCATTTTGAATGTATAAAGCGCATGACTATGCAACAAACCAATCATGCAGTATAATACAGCTAAAACTATTTGAAACGTTAAATTATCAAATTACCANAAGTCAATTTTTAAAAAAAAAAAAAAAAACACGTACACGCATTGAAAAAAAAAAAAATTCACCGTAAAATATTCGTATTGATAGTTTGAAATATTTTCTATATAACCTTCAAAGTGAAAATCAACACGTACGAGAAGCTACAAACGGATGCTACAAACATTTTTTACAAAGCGAAACAGATGGACGTGAATCGTACCTCCCTCCTGTGTGTCCATTTCCTCGACTTCATTAACCTGAACCGGTGCCAGGTTCAGCTGTTTAAGATTTTCCTGATCGTTAACGTGGTTCATCGCAATGCCGATATTGATGGTCGTCTTGATTGCGCCGGGAACCTCGGAGGCGGCTTCCGCCGTCGAGGTTACTTCTGAAGTTAATTTAACTGGTATAACTGCAAATGAGTTTCGAGCAAAAATTGACTGATGCCGTTCGATGAACTGATTATTTTCGTCAGGGACGGATGATCTCTGCTCGAGCAAATTTCGCTGATGTAGTAGTTGCTCGATTTCAATCGCAACCGAACTCGCGTCACTACTACGACGACTTGAGAACGATGTCCTTTTGCCACACGACGGTGATTGATATTTACTTGCGATGAGCCCAATTTCTGCGGCTATCAAGTGCCCCCGCTTTTTCGGGGGACGCCCACAGCATATATTCCACCCTTGCGCGATATCTTCGTTATTTCTACGTTGTCCCTGCTTTTGTCGCCACGACTATTTCTTTTCTTGTATCCGTAACGCACCTATCCTCCTCGCACTTTTCACTTTGTACTCCCTCACTCTTTCTCGACCGATCCGAGAAACGGTTTCCGCACCGCGGGACCGGCGCGCTACTAATCGTCAAACTTACGTACTTTTTGCGAACCACGGCTCCACTATGTTTCGACTTTAATATTTGGTCCAGCCTTTGCCAACGATCGCCCGTTCGACCGAATCTTTCCAACAGCGCTTCCAGCTTTTTAACCTGAACACCAAATACACTCAGCTGATGTTTTCACGGACGAAAACAGGTCGATCTGCTTCGATGATCGTCTTTCAGACCTCTTTTACGCGAAAATAAACAAAATGGCGACGAACCACACTGTTCTACTGCCTGCCTGCCTATCTGTCTCTGCATGCAATTCGTACAGGTCACGAAATTTTCATCAACATGTAGATAACCCACTCAATGCTACTTCTCGTCCCGTCAACGCGGCAAATTCAAATAGCTACGTTATAAACGAATTAAAACGATTACGCGTTGCTGAAATCCCAGATTTGGATTTCAGTTCAACATGTATTTCTTTTTTCTTCTTTTTGAAAATATCACTATATATTCTTGTTCTTATATATTTATTAATTCATCAAATCTAAGAATAATAAATGTATTCTATGATAAATTAAATAGATGTAATGGATTAATAAATAAATTAGCAAAAAATTAGCGTGAACGCAATATTTTACTTTATAACATCGATTATATTAATTATTTAACAAAAATAAACTATTTGCAAGAAATGGGCAAAGACAACTATCAGATATCTATATTGAAAATTGTATGATATTTAATCTGTGTGAACATTTGCCTACATCATACATTTTTTGCACACAACTGTATATTCACCTCGCGTATGAATTTTAAATATCGCGCGCTGAAAATTTAATTCGGAAATTTTGCTTGCTTGTATTTTAAAAATGAAATTCTAATTTACGAGATACGACTTTTAATAAATAACTTCAGTAATTTGAAATAGAATAAAATGGAAATGATTATTATTATCATATGACACAGTTAACCTACATTTCCGTATTTTATACGACTGCTTTTACTTATTTAATTACAAAACTACTATAACTAATTGAATTAATTTTAATAGCTTTAAAGTATATGTTTATTGTCTTTCAATAAACATTTCTTTTTTTATGTATATATTGATTTCGTACGAATATTATAAAAATATAAGTTTAATTTGTTTATTGCTGCAATTCACAATTCAAAATTACAATATTATAATTTTATATCATTGTATTAAATTTAAAATATGTTTATATACATTGTAACATGAAAAACACATTTAACATTAGAAAATTCTGTCATTAGATTTAATATTATAAGTTATACAAAAAGAAATATTATATAAAAATAATAATACGGCATAACACACCAAGAATATAATTTTTGAATTCTTCCAATTTTATGGAATTCCATAGATATATTTTGAGAGATAAAGCATACTTAACAAAGTAGTTTTATAACAGATATTTATTCCTATGTATTAAAAATTTATAATTTCAAAGTATAAGCTAATTATGCATTGAATATTATTTATGAAATGTTATATAGTTGTGTAATTTATTACATTTATCATGCTTTTATTTAGATATGTATGTACGTTATTAAATGGAAACAATTTTTTATGTTAACATTACTTTTTATGATCATAATAGGTATATCATTGACTTCATAGTTTACAATGTCAACTACATAAGTGCTTGCATGAAATACACACACATTGTCTAAGTAACAATTTGAGAAATTATTTTATATAAAAATACTTACACAAAGTAATAAATTTTAAAAAATATTTTTACATCATTTAAATACAGATTGTTATAATTATAAATTTATTACAGCAATAGACAAATTATAGAAAACGTAAATTATTATAATCTATAAAAATAAAGTTAAATAATAAATAATAAATATAAATAAAATAATAAATCGTAAAAATTAAATCGTAATCGTAAAGTTATAATAATAGCCTAAGAGCGTATGTACAATTTAAGTTTATTAAATAAAAGAAAATTATTTATACAAAAAATATAAATACATATATATGTAAACAAACAATCCTAAAAGCAAAAAATCAACAAATTCATGATAAGAAATAAATAAAATGAACAAAAAATATATACAGTATCAAAATAACTCTTCTGTAATAAATTACATTATAATTAAATAAATATAAATAATAATTCTTCCAGTCAATGTTAAAAAAAAAAGATATATATATAATATATATTAGTATAAACTAATTTATCAATCTATAATATATTATAATATATTAGTATAAACGATCAGAAACATGTTTTAATTAGTTTTTCTTATATTTATATTTTTCACAAACAGTGAAAATAAATAATTTTCTAAATTGATTTATTAATAGCTATACAAAAGCTTTATTATCATAAACCTGTAAATATTGATGTTTAATAATATGTTAAATCATAAAAATTTTATATACCGCTTGAAAGTTATGAAGAAATGAGGATTCCAGAGTAATTAGCTAATATTAGAATAAATAAATAAAATATAAAATTCATTAAGTGCTTTTTTGTATTTTTTAAATTAAATAATATCTTTAAATATAAAATATTTTTTTGTACATATTGAAGCTTTTAAAACATGTTAATACTAATCAAGGATTTTTTAAATATATAATTTATGTCAATTCTATTTTTCTATATTAGTTTGTAGTTAACACTTATTTTCTATTTAATATTATTATGAATATATGCATATAATTCTTAAATAATTACATAAAACACAAACTCTTATATTAATACATTATTGTACATTATTTTTTAGCATGAACAATTAAACATGGTACTTGCAATATACACGCAACGAAATGATCACAGTTACATGACAATTATACCTCACTCTTAGTATAATATTTTATTACTAAATAAATATAATTATGATAATAATAGTTATGCTATGTTGTATATTAAAAATAGTTACTATTTTACAAGCACCAAATTTTGGACATTTTTTTATTTTAAATATCCATGAATTGTAAATTGAAAATCTTGTTTCAAAATGTATTTTCAATATTTATAAATAATGTACAAAGCATTTTTTACTTTTATTTGATATTGGAAAATAAAATATTAAAAATAACTATTATAAAAATATCATATCATAAAAAATATCAACAAAAGAAATTTAATTTGTTTTAAGCAAAAATAATCAAATGGTTTTAAAAACAATAGCATTAATTGCATACACTATAATATAGAATTTTATATTCAATACATTATTTATTAAAACAACTTATTATATTTGACAATAAATGATGAAATTTTTTGGTTCAGATATATAATAATAATATGATTCTGAGTTTTCACATATTAATTATTATCAGCATATTTATTAAATATTTGCAATAAATTAATTATAAGCGAAAGCACTTATATAAGCGAAACTTTTTTAAACTTTAATTTGGTTTAAATTGGATACAATGTATGGTCCCAATAAATAAACTATAAAATTATTATATTATAAATTATAAAATCAACAAACAAAATAAGTTGTCTTTTAACTACTACTATTTTTACTGTAATTTAATATATTTTAGGCTTTATATATTTCAATATGTAATTGTTTAAAATAAAGATTATTGTTGAATATTCTTATGATAATCTGCAAATAAAATCTGCAAATTTATAAACTAATGAAATAGCAGTAAAATTTACACGCAAAGAACCTGTCTAAAAACTTGTCTTTTATAAATGTTTTAAATTTGAAAATAATGGAGCATCTCTTCCTTTTTTCTACTTCTTTTTTTATTTTTTAGAACTGGCACATATACCTACAATATCTAGCATTTATATTGCTAGTTACAAGAACCTGGGAAACCTATTTTATTTTGGCTAGATGTTACAAAGTGCACATTGTACAGTAACATATTCTATAAACTGTACAAAAAAACGATATTTGTTATTCATATAAAAAAGTTATGAACAGTTACAAATTTGTTATATATATAGAACATACAAAAAAAGAAGTGACATTAATTGTAAGAATTGCAATAACTATGATTTCATATTTTGGCATTAAAAATTAGAACGAATAATGCTCATGTTATATATAAATTTTTTAATATGAAATTTTTTCTTCAATGAAATTTATATTACCTATAATTATTGAATTGAACATACTTTTGAAGTTCCATGAGAGTCATCCATAGCAGCTGCTCGTCTTTTTATGCCTTCTAAATATATTTCACGATTAAACAAACCTCCTCCAAGAGGAATGCTGTAACAGATATTAATCAAAAACTATATGTTTTAAAAAGGAAATTGAACTTACATGAATGATACATACGTGTCAATACCAGGCCTTATGCTTGTTTTAAAAACACCCCATACAGGTTTATGATCTGAGGTACAAATACTAGGTACAGAGTCATAAACCAAACATTCTATGACTCCATCTTTATGTGAATTAGAATTTTCATAACTGACTCTTCTAATATAACTTCTTGTATGTCCTTTCCCTTTAAAGAGAATTCTATCAGTATATGCAGGTGTGCGTTGTTTACTGCTTGAGTCAAAATTTTGAGTTCCAGGGTCATATTTGTACGTAGGAGGAAATGTAATTGGTGCTTCTTCGAAACCACGTAAAACTGCTCCTTCATTGAGAATTGTTTGTAATTGATCTTTATGTAAATTTATAGGTAATTGTTGTGGAAAGCATGTATCTGTAACCCATTGAATAACTTCCTCTCTTGGTTGAGCCAGCCGAAAATTTAAATCACCACACCAAAATACACAGTCAAAATTTTGAGTTACGTCTATATAAAAATATAATATTCATTCAGAATTTTTATAATATAATTTTTATAACATAATAATAGTAATAAACATTTATATGTTCATACCTTTGCTTTTATGTCTAGTAGGTAACTCTTTAGGAAGATCAAGATTTCTAACTATTCTTTTAATATCATTTACCCTTTCTTTAACTTTATCCTGATGTGCAGTTAAATGTGCGGTAACAAATAGAAAACTTGTGCCAAATAACATTAAAGCTATAGCTACTGCTCCTTTTGTTCTAAAAGCAGTTCCTGTTCTGGTTGAAAAACTAGCATCTTCATGGATAGAACAAAACCAAATTAAATCTCTTCTTAAGAAAAGTGCAAGATGTAGTGTCCCTAAACCAGTACTACAAAGAAGTACATGAGAAGGGCCAAGAGTTTCTTGTAAAGCTGCCTCCCATTCACTTCGTTCAGAACAAGATTCTTGTGTTCCAATTGCTAACAAATCTGGAACAGTTTCTATATCTGAAGGTAACATAAAATCATTTAGCTCTTTTGGTGGATTCTGTCCATTCATATTCCATGTACCAATAAAAATTTTCAATTCACGATTTGGTAATACTTTCTCAAGTTCTACTGGTCCAAGTAGTGAATTTGCAGCAATCCTTCCGTGAAGAAAATTTCTATAGAAGAGAAATCATAATGTTTAAAAAAATAAAGATAAATGTGAAGTTAAAATTTTATTACAATTTATGAACCTTTCTCGTGCTTTTTGTGTAGGAATCAGATTAAGAACTTGTGCAGCTAATAATGCTTGTTTTGCCAAACTATCCATAGATGTTCCAGTTGTTTGAGATTGATGACGCTCTTTTTTCTTGGACAATGCATCATGAGATGTGGAACGTGGTTTAAGCTGAACAGGTGCACTTTTTATAGATTCTGGACTTGAATGTCTCATAGAATTTGTTGGTGAATTTCCTACTAAATTATCCACAGATCGCCTATGAATTAGTTTCTGTCTTAAATATGTAGGAACACTTGGAGAAACAGATCCAGAGGATGAATTTTCACCTAGAACATTAAAGTAATATAAAATTATATAGAATAATTTGGAAACTTTGTAGAAAGATATGAAATTCAAATAACATATATGTATTTTAAAATGATATCTTAAAGAAATGAAGTTTACATTAGAAAATAGAATGATGAAGGATATTAGAACTTGTATCTGTAATGAAACTAAATTGGTTCAATTGCTAGTTATTGTATTATTCATGCTGACATAGGTATTCAGAAATTAGCAGGAATATCTGTGAGTCATTTAAAATAGATGTTTCAACTAAATATTTTGTTCTTTTCTCAAGATAATTATACAATTAAAAATAATATTGGTGGATATAATTACATATAGAATAAAATCGAACTATTTCTTAGATAGAGGAATTTTGTAGAAATATGAATACATGTAGAAATATTATAAAATTTATATTATAAAATTTGTATATTATATATACACGATGTATAATATAAATTTTGTAAAAAAATTCAAAATAAATGCCTTAAAGATTTTTAATCTATGTGATTTATGTATATTATATTATTAATAATTCCATAGTTTAAATATTGATATTTTACAAGTGGCTGAAATAATGTAACATTTATATAATAATAATAAAATAAAAACATTTGAAGAAGCATGAGAATCAAATTTTAAGCAGCAGGTATATTTCATTTGTTTTATTATACCTTTTTTTCCTGGTTTTTCAGTATTGTTAGATTCATGGTATTGAACCATACTGTAAACATCAAAAGGATTGTAGAACATCCGTTCCATTTCCAAGAAGAAATAAGTGATATATTTTCCTTTTGTAAAATATTCATCCTTTAAACATTTTTCATTTCTTTCATAATCAATTAAAAGATCATTTTCATCTTCTGACGATTCCTCAAATGAATCTTCTGTTGACTCTGCAGAGAAATCACTATCTTCACTATTCTCATGTGACATTACACTTTTTTCTTTTATTAAAAATTTATGTAATTTTTGTAAATTATTCATAGTGCCAGAATGCGGTATTAAATTCGATATTTGCACAAAAGTAATATCAGAATGTAACACAATCTTTGAAAAAGAATTAGTACGTTTTGAAGAATCATTTTTATTTCGCAAATGTACATTTGTTATGCTATAATTTTGATCTAAAAATGCTATTTTTTTATCTAAATTTCTATCTGAACCATATTTATATTTATCTTTTTCATCCTTTTCTACATAAATGTTTGTTGCACTAAATGTCTTTCTATCTTTTGGAATATTTGATATATTTGTGCATAAATCATTAGGACATGAATTATCACTTTTTTTAAAACTTTGAGTTGTGTCAGATACATTTTCATGTAACGTAACTTCATCGTTTTTTAAATATTGGTTGTCACATGAATTTTTAACATTAATTTTATGATTATTTTCTGTATTGGCAAAATTCACCTCGGTATTAATATCATGCGCCAATTTAAACGTATTTTTTGTTTCACTATTACTACTGTCATGAAATTCTGTATTTAAATTTTTAGTACATTTTTTAAAAGCTTCTCCAAATTTTAAATTTTGTTTTGTTTTCTTTTCTAATTTGCCACTTTTATTTTGTTTAAATATTTTGAATAATTTATTGAGAAAAGAATTTTTCTTTATTTTATTACTTGAGTTAGACATGCTTAAAATATGATAGTTAACGCTTGAAATAATGCTTGAAATATCTTCTTATATCAAAGATTAAGTATTAACTGACTGTCAGTAAAAGCCATATCTTCTTGCGTAAACATAATGACAGCAATCTTTGCAGGAGTGTGTTGAAAAGTTTAGTGGGGATGTGCAAGGTCACTACCTCATTCAGTCAAATTAGAGAGTTGATAAAAAGTGAAACGTCATATAAGGAATGTATTATTCAGTGTTATGTACACTTCAGATCTTTAAATAGTTAATGAATAAAAAAAATGATCTAGAGGAAACAATTAAGTAATGATTTATCAATTACTTAAATAATTAGACAATATTCAAGCAAGAATAATTTTTAAATTTACCAACTAAATAAATCATTATGAAAATGGATAAAATTTAAAAAACTTTTATAATCATTAATAAAATTAAATTCTTACCTTCAGTAAATGTACTGTGTCGCTCTTTGCCCATAAAAACACTATTCTTTTCTACAGTTTCTTGGACATTATGCGTGCTTACTACATACATTTCCTCTTTTTCTATCGTTACATCTGTCTGACAATTTCCATTAGCAGAAGCTACTTCAGATTTAACAGATGTATGGCTTAATGTAGTTGGAGATAATCTACTGACAGTCAAACTTTGTGGCGGTGTTCTGCTGCGTTCAGTCATTGCACAGCATAATGAAAGTTTTGTACTAGTGTGAGATCCATGTTGGGAATTTTCTAGTTTAGAATTTTTATTTGAATCGCCATCCTTGTAAGATGTTTCCAAACATCCGACTTTTGTCTTTTTATTCATAAGCATACGGCAAAGAGACTTTTTTTTTTGTTTCGACTTAGGAGAAATATCTGCCTTAGCATTTGTCGCATTAGATACATTAGTTTCTTCGCATTGCTCCATGGTATTTATGATTTTATATTTTGAACACCATGTAATTAATTCACTATCAACGAATAAATATTTATTATTGCATATTTCAAATATATCATTTAAAAAAGTTTAATAAAATCAATCTATCATATATATATATATCACTATTAACTTAAATGAATCAAACTATAGGCATTTGTAATTTGTAGTCATTTGGTTGCAATCACTCCTCTTTTAATATGATTTGATAAACGTATAAATAAGAATTTGTTCAATGTCTATGCTCATATGATATAAGTACTTATTTATATATAGTTTTTATATAAACAGTGCAATTATATCAATAATTATAATATATATTTCTATTATATAATATAGACTAGAATCGTAAAGCAAGATGTTTATCTTGTTAACATCTATAGCATTTTATTACGTTTATTAATATATCTTTAGTGTATTTCTCATATTTAAAGAAACACATTTAATGTTGTGTTAATAAATAATTGCACTTTAAATATCAATAAATTTAACACTTTCATATTGATTAGTTTGAATAGAATAACTAGAGTGAATGTGTAAATAATACATATTTGTAAGTATACTGTTTAGGATGACTGTTTAATTTCTTGATCTTTTTTCCTTAGGCATAGCATTCATCCCTTTGATGGATATTATTTCATCAGTTATTCTCAAGGAACTTGTAGATGTATATATATATATATATTTCGAGTTTATTGTGCTGCAAATCAAATTTCATAAAAAAAATATTGTGCTCATCGAAAATTAGAGGTTAATCGGACTCAAATTGTCTCTTAAACTCTTTTTTGTATTATTACGAAATTCACTTTGACTTTGAGTCTCACATTGACTATGCATTGTCAACACGTCATTCACGCTAAAATCCATAATAAACCGTATTGTGATTGAAAATACTTGACGAACGACGAACAACTCTAACTTCCGCCTCCATGTTTAAGCGAAAAGTTGAATAAAACGTGTGACATGTATATCGTATATATTTTCAAAAATTCAGCATCAACTTTGTCGTAATCGTCATTTTATTGACAAATCGTTCCTATTTTCAACAAAACTGCCACAGTTTCCAAATATCCCTGTATCTCTTCACCGCTTCGGCGCTGATTTCTGTACTTGCGCAGCTGTCAATTAAGCAGACGATAATATTATCACATTATGATATTTTATATAAAACTCCATATTTTCCTAATCGAATAAAACTCGCTCCGGATAATATGTTGGAAAGAGAAATTGTCGATATTTGGAAAAAAATGTGCAATGATCAGTTATTTTAGAAAAATGATATTCCTTAACTAATTGAAAGCATAACTGTCAAAACGAGCAGACGACATTTATTGACGCCACACTGTTGGCAGAAGCCATTTGTGACGCAATACACTTCATGCACTTCGTCGTCACGTATCGTGTAAATACACGGGTATATATAAGTAATTTGGTTGGCCAGTACCATTTGGCGGGTTGCGTCACGTATAATGTTTGTTTACGTGATGATAAGTGTACGTTTAATAGAAACACAAATATATGTACAATTGAATTATACCAGAAGATGGATATATACGCCCAATTGCAATAATCATTCGATTGTAAACAGAAAAACTTTGTAACTTTCGATTGTACAAATCGATTCACGTAAATAACACGTTAATTAAACGTAACCAAATAATTGTTCGTGAACAAACAGTGGTGTAAAATGCATATTTATAACTTTCAATGATTGCGGTTGTTGCGAAAATACAACGAAAAATTACAGAAATTTATGTTTTTGTTAAAGAAGATTCTAGAAAGCGCAGAAGCGACACTATATGTACATATATGTATGTAGGGGATAAATGTTGCGTATAAGTATATTGCCGCTTTTTCCAAATTTGTTCGTTCAATGTTGCTGCAATTAACAAAAGCAATGTAACATAGATTCATCTATTATTAAGACTTGACCATGGTGAATTCATTACGGAGCTAGACATTCGGATACGAAGCATCCATTAACAAATACACAGAGTAATAAAAGAAATGCCACGGCATGGTAAGTATTAATGCTGCACTTGATTGTGGCCACAATAATGTATTTATTAGGCCTAGCGATACGAATAATAATAATAAATTTAATAAATACCACGTTTTTATGAAAATCTTTTTAAGCATGATAAATATCATAATAAATAAGAAATAAGAAAATAATAAATAAGAAAAGAAAAGATAGTTAACGTAAGAAAACAAAGAAAAAGGAATAACAAACGAATAATTTTTCAATATATTTCTGAATTTATAGGTATATATTAAATTTTTAAACATACGAACGATAATAATTTTTTTACTTCCGGCAAGAACTTGGAGTTTTATTTGTTTTTAAGTTACGAATCGACGATCTATAGTTTTTCAAGTAAAGTACACACACGCGCTTCTACATAGCGTGTTGGATATATGGGCAGAATTCTAATGAAAGAAAATTTCGCGAATAGAAATCGCGAATATGGACGGTGTTAAGGGTGGCTCTCAGTTTTTTTCAATCATTTTTGACCACGTTACCAATAACTGTATGTATCAATTCAATCATTCATAGAGAATGAATTTAAACATAAAATGTTTAACGTTCAAATGACTGGTCACATCTGAAATTCTATTTCATGAACAATTACAATACTTTTTTCACGCTTTGACAAATAGATGTATCTCAACGATGATACTAGTACGAAAAGTGCAATACTTTTAGTAACATTTTTTCCTTTTCACAAACAAATTCAAAATGCGGACGTTGTGTGTTTCGTACGTACGATCTCGTTACGGTTCAATGTAGAATACATTCAAAGAGATACAAATCGACAAGGGAAAAATAAGATGAATCTCTAAATGGAGATTTTTTATTACTAAATATTTACAGATATAGTAGTAGAAAAGAAAAAAGAAAAAAATAATAGTGAGAATTCGGGGAGAAAAAAGATTGTGTACTGTGAACGAACGAGCGACAATGGTTAATGAAAGAGGGAGTAAGACAGAAACGTAATTCGCGCCGCCACCGCAAGGTGTCAGCATTGCATGCGGCTCGCTCGCTAGCGGCCACCATTGTTGAAATTCTGCTTTGGTTGATGCCCCGACGATTTTTTCACCGAAAATCGTAAATTCGCCAGCCCCTGGCAAGGGCTCTGTGCGGAAGGTGCGTATCCCATGGTAATCCTTAGACCATGGCAAAGCCATAGCTACGGTCGGTGGCGTGTTTCGCGATATAAAAACAGGCGGACCAGGGAAAGTCAGTGAAATCGAGTGTGCCCATCGATTTACGCGAAAGAAAGAGGCACCCATGTCCGTGTCTCACGTCTTGTCGGGGTGTTGGTGTTGTGTGCGCTGCCTGAATTGTGCATGGTACGTGCGTGCATGCGTGCCGGTACAATGCAACGCGTCTGTCCCTCGCGCACCATGCAATCTGTCGATCTTAGATTCTGTTGCCCGAAATGAGAAAGTACGTTCGATTGCCCAAGTGTCGCCCAGAGTGTGAGATGATATTTGGGCGTCAGACACCGATCGTGTGCGAATGAACTTGGAAATCTTGAATTATATACGTAGGCGCACGTTGTTCCGCGTGTCGGTAACACGCGACTCGCGCGTTATCGACGATACTGCCCAGGTGTGCGGAAAGCACACACCGATGTTTGCATCTTTACCTCGGTGTTTTGCGTTGTGTCTCTCGTTGTTGTGTGCGTGTGCAAATATATCCACACGGGGGTTAAACGTCTCTTCTTTCCACGGTTCGCACGTTGTGCGTGCATAGGCGTGTACACACGCGAACGCACGTCATTCATATATATGTATGCATACGTGCGCGCCCCTCAGTATTTTATTCCATGGATGTATATGCACGGCTTGATTAACTTGGTTGGTGCTCTTTTCGTGTATATCCGTGTATATGCGTGCTCTGGTGCGGTACGTTTACCCACACTGCGTGCCATTTGGAATTCACGAAATAGTACATGAACTGTGCCCAGCCACCACGCCGTTGGATCATCAAATTCGGGATATACAGTGTGTTACACTTGCATGCCCATCGCTCCCCTCGTGGGCAGTAACGTCGGCTACCGGGAACACAGTGTTATTTTTTTTTTTTTTCCCTCCTATCGTGTCCGTGTGTAAAACCGTTAGAAGTTTTACGCTGATGTTGTTGTGACAGTTCCCTATAAAAATACGTATTGTTCCGATAATCGAGAAACGATGAAAAATTTCCGAAATGGACAAGGCTCGATGCTTTTTGAATTGTTTCGTCCATCAACGTTGACACCCTGACAACTATAAACTGTGATTTTCCATCATTACGTACTTAATAATCCGTTAACAAATATCGAATCGTTTGTATAAATTTTGTACCTTTCTTTTTTTTTTATTTGGTTAAAATATTGCGATGGGGTTAGTTACAATTATGCACTGGAATTATGCTGTTGTTAGAAAAGTAAACATTTTTTTCGTTTCCTTTAAATTATTCTTTTGAACTTCGCATATTGGTGTTATTACAGCATTATTATAATGCTATACATTGTAATGCAAATATAAAATCATTGAAATGTAATATTCATACATAACATTGAATATGGTAAAAATATAAGACAAACAACATTATTTAAAGATGTAAACAGTACTTATCCTGTTATAAAGAGAAGTCACGCTTTGGGAAATATATGAATTGTAGAAATATTTTAGAAAAGATAGAAAAGAGTTTTTTTTCCTTTTTATTTAAAATCAAATAAATTCGTATCTAAATATTTAAATTTGGTAATGTTTCACGAATTTATGTGTTGCATACATTCGTAAAAAAGTCTATGTTTGTTTATGAGTATCAATGTTATCGATACATTTTACTTTTATGTCAGGTTTATTAATTTAACAAGAAATAAAAATTCAGTTATTTAATTAAAACAGGAACTGGATGCTTAAAAGATTTTTCATAATAATTTCAAAAGTTAAAAATGCTTATGATCGCACATTACATGAAAAAAACATCAATCAAAACTTTTGGTTAATTTATTAGATAAACACCAACATTATCAATGTATATGTAATATTAATCGGCATTATGGTGTGAATTGTCAAAATACAAGGATTATTTTCAACAATGGCAAACATAATTTTTTAGCTTCTTTTTGACATATAATATATCACAAGAATAGAAGAAAAAGAATAGTCGTATTATTATTACACGACTTTTCTTTGTCTAATTTTTTAAATTCATTTGATAATGAGACAAACTGTGAATAANGCACATTACATGAAAAAAACATCAATCAAAACTTTTGGTTAATTTATTAGATAAACACCAACATTATCAATGTATATGTAATATTAATCGGCATTATGGTGTGAATTGTCAAAATACAAGGATTATTTCCAACAATGGCAAACATAATTTTTTAGCTTCTTTTTGACATATAATATATCACAAGAATAGAAGAAAAAGAATAGTCGTATTATTATTACACGACTTTTCTTTGTCTAATTTTTTAAATTCATTTGATAATGAGACAAACTGTGAATGAAACGTTAATTCTCAATAAAAATGTTTGTTTACAGGGCCATTTATACTTGAAGTTGCGCCAAAATGGGCGCTATCAAATAATTTCATGCAGTGGGATTACATACAAGAGTTGGTAGCACATGGTGGTGTGCCCGATGTATATGATTTACATCACAAGGAAGAAAATATAGGTGTGTCCGATGTATATGATTTATGTCACAAAGAAGAAAATATAGCTGTGTCCGATTTAGATTTAACTTATGTTAATCAATTCATAAATTTCATACAACCAACAAACAATAATAACAAGATCGCAAACTCTAATATTGAGAAGGAAACAGTTGATAAATGTTTCTCAGAATTTTCAGAACTTGTGTTTAAAAGTCACAAGGAAAGTTATAGTACCTGTCACAGTGACGATAATAAAATAAAACCAAGTAATTTATTGAATACTAACAAAATCATAGCCACTTATTCATTTTGCAAAAACAAAGGTGAAAATTTATCCGATACAAAGAAGGAAATTGATCATCATCATAAAATTGATTGTATACCCTGCTTGTCAGAACAACCAAATATACAAAATATTACACAGTACAAGACTTTGTCTAAAAGTTTGGGGCAGTATAAAGATACTTACAACCTTTTTTGTGTTTCTGAGGAAGACGAGCCGCTTAATTTAGTAAAAAAACAAAAAGATAACAAAGGTTGTTGTAAGAAACAAAGTGAAGATAAAAAGAAACTGTGCAATTTTACTGATACAAAAGTATCTTTAAAAAACTGTGCCATTTCAGATCAAATAAATAATTCTTGTAACATAGAGAATTGCTACAACACAAAGTACAAGGAAATAGACTATGGTTTATTAAAATTCTCAGATTTAGATGATTTATCTCCTAAATTAAAAACTGATAACACATTATTTAAAGCTCCAAAACATAAATTATGTAAAAATTTAGAAACAAAGTTAAATTGTGTACCAAATAAATACTTAGCGCAAGAAAGTATTCTTTCTGTTGATAAATATTTAAACAATAAAACTTCAGTGCTTCTATATGAGAAGAAGAATACAGATCTTTCTTTTGTACATTCATCTCTGAATGTCAAGGATACAAATATTAAAAGTGAATCTTACTCAGACGAACAGATAAATAAGTCAAAGAACGCATATTTTATAAGTACTTGCAAACCAATATTAAGTAATTGGGAGGATTTCGAAATGTCAGGACAATATCCAGGTCATAGCCGACCTCCGGTGGGCACACCTCCACCTCAGACAGTTTGGAATCATCTCACAATGGCACAGAGTCAAGGTATAAATATAAATGTTTAACATTTTTGCTATAAAATTATATATAAATATTATTTTTTTATATTGAAAATATTTGTTTTAGTTTCAGGCTTAAACATTCATCCAACAGCTTTATCAGGTGCTGCATTGAGTCCAGCAGGATTTTACACACATCCATCTATGGCAAGAGCATCTCATATAACATCACAACTTACACCACAACTTGCGCATACTCAAGCACCTCCAACATGGCATACACCAACTGTTCCATCGAAAACTGTTACGCCAGCCAATACACCAGGGAATCCTTTGTTTAGTTTACAAATGCTGGTAGATAATAGGCAGAACCAAAGTCAGTATAGAAACTCACCAGGTTCACAAAGTACACTAGATTTATCGTCTACTTCTGAAATTATTCCTGAGAATTATTCTCGAGTACCTCAAGACATCCCAATAAGTTTGACTGCGAGGAATGTTGATAAGGGTAGCAGAAATGGAAATATTATTTCTCCCCCAATACCTCTGAATGGGGAAACTTCATCTGATAGTGGGATTAGTTCTTCAGTTCCAACACCCAATTCTGTTAGTGAACCAGTTTCACTTTCAACTAAAGAAGTTACAACACCTAAAATAACAGTAAAAAACTTTGAAAGCAATTTAAAAGGAGTGGCAAATGTTCATGATAAAATTAAGGAAATGAATGTAGATAATTTTGCGCAAAAAGTTATAAACTTACCACCTAGTGTAACAATTGAAAGGGTAGTGCCAGAAAAGAAAGAACCTGAAGTTACAAAAAATAAAGATACATTAAGTGTTATTGCACAAGTACCAAGAAATGTTTTACCTGTTATTGTAAATCTTACCTCTAGAATGGATAAAGATGTAACAGATAGTCCGAAAAGAGAATCGTCTTCAGAACGAGATCGAAAAATCGAAGAAACGAATGTAAGATCACCTAAAAATTTACCAAAAAGGGGCAAAAAAGGTGTGGATTCTTTGTTAGAGAAATTAGAAGGTGGAAACAAAAAACTTGGCAGTGCAGAAAATATTGGATCTGTTATAGTAATGCCAGTAGAAGAAAAAGATACATCGAGTGTTAAAAGTATGTCTCCTGATAGACAAAAATCTAAATCTCCAAATAGGGAAGATGAAGTAGTATCTCCGGCATTCAGTAACGACGATTCTAACGATAATACTAAACAACGCAGAAAAAGAAAACTAGAAAAACCTGTGCGACTTAGTAAAGACTCTAAAACAGAAGTAGAGGATATGGAATTAGAACCTACAGAGCCAACAGAACCTAGAACAGGTGAATCAATACCAGAAGAAACAGCAAATGCAACTCCAATTGTAAAGTTAGAAGATAACATTGATACAACAGAACAACAGAGAATATCTGAAAAAGCTGAAGAAAGTGTAGAAGAAACAAGTGAAGAAAATCAACCTATTAGAAGGCGGAGAAGTAGTGAAAGTACACCTCCTAGTTCGACACCGTCGAATCAGAGGGTTAGAAGAAAATCTAGCGATGATGCTGCTGAATTTTCAAAAGTAACAAGTCCAAAACCTGTAAATAATACAAATCCGTTTAATGAAGTTGAATCAGAACTCGAAAAAATGTTTGCCGGTATTGTTGAGACAGAGACAGATGTCAAGAAGGAAGAATCAAAATCAGATCTTACAGAATCTGAACTTCAGGCCGGCAGCACAACTAAAGTCGAAAATTTAGAAAATAATGTATTGCACGCAAAAGAAACGCAAAATATAAATCCTACTGATGTTTCATCTACAGTCGATACTAAAGTATCTGGAAAAAAAGGAAAAAAGACTAAAGTACAAGGTGGTACTAAACGAAAGATGTCTAGATCATCTGAGAATATTTTTGGAACAGTCGGTAATGATATACCTCAGAAGGAAATCAAAAAAAGAAGAATGTCTAAGAGTTCAAAAAAACAGGACGCCTCAAAAAAGATTAAAAAAAATGCAAAGGTAGACGGAATAAGAGAAATGGCATACGATTCTGGATCAAATGCAAGTTCTATTAGATCTCGTGGACCTGTAGTTCATGTTGAAGGTCCAAGGGACAGCCCATTAAGCATTCAGGTAGTTAATGCGCCACGGGAAGAAGAAGAAGAGAAAAGTAAAGAGAAACGAAAAAGTATTGGAAACGGTAATGCGGGGAGAAGTAAGAGACTCAGTCATCAAAACGATTTAGACTATAGAGGTGTGTATTTTAAATTTAAATATATATGTTTATACAAATATGATATATGTTAAATATATGTCTATATAAATTCGCAAATATAAAACTAATAAAATTTACATTTTATACAGGTAAAGTCAGTAGAGCGGGTCTCTTTAGTTCAACATTGTCATCGCGTTATGACGCACACACAACAGATTCCACATGGATTTGTGTATTTTGTAAACAAGGTCCTCATTCTGTAATACCTGGGGATCCTGCTCGACCACATCCTAATTTAGCTGGTCCGCATATAGCACCTGGAACATACACTGTATGTATAATATATTTTTTTCTTTGTTAAGCATTTTGTATATTAAATATCTTTTAACTCAATTTTTAACAATTATTTAGAATATTTAGAAATAATATTTTTCAAATTGTAGGTTCCAGCTGGTGTTTTGAGTGACTTATTCGGGCCATATTTAATTGGTAAAGAACGTTTAGAAGATGGTATTTTGTCGGCGGATGAACAAGAGATTACTACGGAACAAAAAAAAGGTGGTAAGAATAAAAGAAGTCTGAGGTATGCTGGTCTAGCTGATCAGTTCACTGCTAAAATGGGTAAAAAGAAAAGAAATTCCATTGAAAGTAATACTAATGCCATGTTTACGGGAATGACCGTACTCCCTGGGGAAGAACAACGTTGGGAAGTGTGGCTTCATGAACAATGTGCCGTTTGGGCAGCCGGAGTGTACATGGCAGGTATAATAAAAACAACTTTCTTACAATTCATTACAGTAACAAAAATATAGTACAAAATTTTGAAGAAAAAAATCGATTTATATTACAGGTGGAAGAGTAACAGGTTTGCAAGAAGCTGTATGGGATGCAGCAAAATCGATATGTGACTCTTGTGGCTTAACAGGGGCAAATATTGGTTGCGTTAAACGCGGTTGTAAAGCTGTTACGCATTATCCCTGTGCATTAACGAAAGGTTGGCACTTGGATACTAATCAGTATATACCGAAGTGCAACCTTCATCGGGTTACGTGAAACTTCGGTGAGTTCGCCAGTATAGGCTATTATGAAATAAATTATGTCCATTATTTTACAACTTATGGCTTTAATTTGGAGCACCGAATAATGATTAATGATTATAAGAAATCATATTACATACATTTATTTATAAAAGAAATATATTAAAGGATATGTCAAAAAGTAAAAACAAAACATCTATATATATATATTTTTTTTNTTTTTATTAATTTTTAAAACTTTTTTTTTTTTTTTAATTTTTTTTTTTAATTATTAATTTTTTTTTTTTTTTTTTTTTTGAAAAATCAAGTCTAATAATTAATTTATATTTTTCAGCATTTAAAATTTTTGAGACGTTTTAAAATTACGCTTTGCATCGTTCGATGCATAAGTGTGTTTGAAGTGTGAAAGTATAAATGTCAAATGTGTAAAGGACAGACGTATCGTAATTTACATACACGAAGTATCAATATGCTCGACAGAAATATCTTCCAATGTACAAGATGTTCAAACGAGAATGCTGTTACTGTCTTAAGAATTTGAAATGAAAATGGAAATTAACGGAAATGAAGAAATGGAAGTTCTTCTCGTTAATTAAATTCAATTAATTTTCTTGGCCTGTGGCCTTGAACAGTGGCCTTTTCGACCTAATGTAAAAGGAAGATTTTTTAATTTAAAATTTGTAGTATAGACGAATCGTTATTGAGGAACAATGTTAATCAAAAAAGTATTTGCTTTTTTACTAATGTTTATGAAATTTGAAAACGTTACAAGTTTTTCCCTAAAACATCATGTACGCAGGAATAAAATATAGGGCATATTGTACCAAAATTTGAACAAAAAATCAGAATTCGGCAAAAAAATGAAAAAGCACTGAATTTCTTCTAAGTTGTATGTGTGTATATAAAATGGAATGGATTATTAATCAATTAAATTAATGGAATTTGAACACTCTTGACGCGTTTCGAAAGAAGTGTGGATAAGAAACATATAGACAAGTGTTCTCCTGTGAATGTAAGAAATCATCTGTAAATAACAAAGTTCTTATATGGAAAAAGTAATTATTATATTATTATATACAATTTCAATGATATTACAAGACATTTTTTCGTTTTTGAGAATCATTATTTTAGTAAGCATGTGTAGTTATGTTCTTTATTGCGGGAAAGTACATTTAGTGTAACAATACTTATTTCTATTATAATTTTTTGAAGATTAATTGTGACATATAAATCTTATGTAGGTGTAAATAAATAGATTTTCGCTCATATAATATTTCCCTTTATTTCTTAACCTTGTCTATTTTATAACTATACATTGAAATATTTTTTTTATTTAAAGGGAACGAGCTCACATGTTTACTTGAAGAGAGAACACTTGTAATAATTGTAATTATTGTTGTTAATATTATATTTCTAAGAAGAAGATCGACATTTGTTCTGGAAATATTATCTTCTCTTTTTCTGACATGTGACAATTATAACTTTACTGTATACTATAATTTATGAATGTGTGAAAGCAGTGATTAAGATTTAATAGTATATATACAATTTAGTGATTAAATTAATCGCTACTTATATTATAAAATTTATGGTAATTAATACTGATTTATATTATTTTTTTCATATTAATATTATTGTAATCATTTGCACCATCATTATCATCATGTCGTTTTCATCAAATTTGATAACAATATAAAGAATCGTTTTTATAATAACAAATATATGAACATTGATAATATTGATTCTCTTGATGTATCAGGGAGAAGTAGTAAAAAGCAGGAAAATTGTATAAAAATATATAGAGTAAAATGTACATAATATTAATTTGAGTAGGACAAATGTATATATGCACGAGCATATATACGTATGTGTGCCTGCGTGCGTGTGTGGGTGCGCGCGCGCGCGTGTACACATAATCAGCAGATATGCTAAAAAAAAAAAAAAAAAAAAAAAAAAAACCAAAAAAAAATTATCCAAAAAAAAAAAAAAAAAAAAAAATGCCATCCCTCTTCAGAGTGTGGCAAAACAAGAATAATCATTTTTAAACGTTAGCTATATAAATACAAAAAATAAGTTGTCAAAGAAAAAAATTCTTTGTACATATATAACATATAGTAACAAATGTCTTGTAAAAAGAATTCGAAAAGAAAGCATTTTATTTAGAACTTTTAAATAGTTTATCTGTTTTAACGTAAGGTGATAAACAATTTAAAAGTAAACATATTTGGGTTCTTCTTAAACTCCTTACAGACATAGCTCGTTACTTTTATATAAAGGGCGGTCTGTGTACGATAAAAAAGCAAAGAAACAAATAGCCAAAAAATACTGCTATTGAGTTTAATAAAAAAAAAAGTTAAATTGTAAACAAAACGCTTATATTATACAATTGTGTATGAAAGGGAAACAAAATTCTATCTTAGATGAATAATTGTAATATTAATACTTGTGATACAAAAATATTTCGGGATAGAATGGTGTGATTCCAATATATTCTTTTTTTAAATCTAACTCTGCGTACATAGAGTACATACTATATACTTCTGTACAGTTCAGTTTTATGGTTCCACTGTAGTATTGTAAAACATATTAGTCTTATTTGTGGAGAAGAAATATGAATCAAGATATTATTAGAAGTTTTAGGAGTTTTAGAATTCTCTTTGTACGCATAGTTTATTAACATTTAACAAATTTTGGAAGTGACACGGAAAAATGTTTTATGATCTGTTTTGTATAAATGCTAAACTTATTTGGCTTGTAAATTGCGGAGATAATTTAAAGCACTAATGCGCAAAAAATTTGAGAAATATCACATTGCCTAAGTAATTTGTGTAAAATATAAATCTGTAAAATAAAATTGTCACATCGTGATACATGATGAAAGAGGTAATGGTAGTAATGTTCGCGAATTGAAAGTAGCAAAGAAACAATTATGTAATGTTAAAAAATTAATAGGTATTTTTATTCCTTGCCTATTTCTTAAGTCTAATTTAGTTTCGTATTTTCCCTCCTCTTTTCTGTTCAGTTCTCTTTCTTTTCTTGCTTTTACATTGCTTTCAAAAGCCACTTGTAGTTTTATACATTTTTTGTGACCTGGTTTAATATTAGTAATCAATAGAAAAAGAAAAATACCAGATTTAATCTATTTAGTAATGTCAAAACAGGATAGTAGAACAAAATTCGCGGAATGTATTTGAAGTCGATACAATAATACAGTTAAATATATATCTTTGTGTAATATAAATATAATGAATAATAAAACATGGTATAAGTCACGAGTTAGAATAACTGCAGAAAATTTCAAAATGGCCCTTTAAATATGAATGTACAAAATTTAAAAAAAAAAAACTATGGAATAAAATTCTCGTACTAATTTTGATTCCATTAATCAAAAGAAAATAACGAAGTATTACGTACAAGGAGCATGCAAATTTCAATTGCGTAATACAAATGTTTATGTATACATGACATAAAAAGGATAGTATTATTTTAATCCGTAATATTTAATTTTTTTTTTTTTTTGTTACAAAGCGTATTAAAATGAATCTTTGTAAATATATTTAAATACACTAAATCCTTAACCAAAATATACACTTTTGTATTGTGAAGATACCAATGAATTATAATTTTTTTCTTACGTATTGCATTAATGTATAATTTAAGTGTCTACCAAAATAATAGTTATTTTATTTTATAATATATATAATATAACGTAATATCGCGAAGAGGATAAATAGATTTAGAATCTTCTCATATTCAGTAACTTTATTTCAATTAAAAATGATTTAAAGATAAAAACAAACTGAATGAAAAATATTCTTAATAGACACGAAATTTTACGGAAACTGTAATTTCTGTAACACAATATCGTTTTCAGAAGGAAATTGTAAAAAATTACATGTAAGCAAATATTTCATTTTAATTTTCAATTATTTATTCTTAATTTTGATATTTAAACTATAAATAGTAGAATATGTAGTGTATAACAACAAATATTTTGTTTTGTTATATATTACGAATTAATATTCTTTTAATAAAAATATATTGCAATAAAATAAACATATTTTATTTTATTTTTCATATCATTTAAAATGTGTCTATCAATTTAATTTTATAAATCATAATATTTTCTATCTTATAGTTTATTACAAGATCTTGAAATAGTGATAAAATGTCGCTTAGAAAGTTAAAATTTACGAGATGAATCTGCTTGTATACGAAATAAAATTTGAACGTGCAAGTGGGAAAATCATATTGCGCTCTATGCGCCATCTTGAAATTCAAAGGAAGACTCAATGTTGTATATCTTATTCCCGATATATCAATGGTTTTAATCTTTCCGTCATTGGTCAGGGAACGAGAAAGTCTTCCCACTTTCTAGTTTCTAGTACGATTCGCTTCTTCAGTATGCTACTGAATGCGGTGAGAGATGGTTGTGTTGCGTAGTAATGTTCGTATGGTGCTCAAGTATTCATGAAGTTTTGTGACTTTTGCATCGACATAGAAATTATGTCGACTCAAAATGGGTAGTTTACTAATGTTAGTGAAGTTTAGTGTAGTACTTCTCTTCTATACTCTGGATTATACACGGGCTGACAACGAATTACAAGGTAATAAAAATCCTCTATACCTTAATTATGTCGACTCAAAATGGGTAGTTTACTAATGTTAGTGAAGTTTAGTGTAGTACTTCTCTTCTATACTCTGGATTATACACGGGCTGACAACGAATTACAAGGTAATAAAAATCCTCTATACCTGTATAATGGTGTCTCATACATCAAACACACGTGGCTATCCTAATATACATGACATACTTATGTCATTTCTTGACATTTAATATTTTGGCGCCCTGATTTGTCGTCAGATCTCTCAATAGGATGCAAGCTGAAAGAAATAAAATGTTTTTCGACGGTGTATAATTTGAGTCTTATTCTCGTAGATATAAATTTTATATCGTACAAAGTACAAAATTACTTTTTAAATCGTATTTTTTTTCAGCGAATTTTTATTTATGTAAATAAAAATAAATTCGGATAT
>NIPQ01090436.1:7447-50224 GCA_002806875.1 Lepidotrigona ventralis hoosana
TTTTTTTTTTTTTTACCTTAGAACAACTTAGAAGGCTATTCTATAAATGTAGAATATGTATTCTATGAATTTTGTTTTAAAAGTTCAATTCTTAAATCTGAACTGTTGATATAATTAATTATTAATTAAATTAAATATACGTATAAATACAAATTGTACTTATTATTAAAAGTTTAACTTTAAATATCATTGTATTCGTGGTTGCAAGAATGTGCGTCATTCAGTTTCTTTTTTTCTGTTCTCCTTGCGCAAGAACTTTTAATTAAAACGTTTCCAGTGCCGTTCGTATCGTCGTAACGTAGGAAAATAATACCAAATTAACTTTAAATATCAGCGTTCACGGTAGAAGCCTGCTTGTACGAGGTTCATTTATTCAAACCAAATTTCAGCCAGTGTTCAATCAAATAAACTCTTGCTTGTTAAATCCGTTTATATATTTGTTTATATATTTGAATTTCTACTATATATAAATAAAAAGTCCCCGGGATATTGTATGAACTCCAATTATAATTATAATTTTTTTTTTAAGTTTCTCCAAGGTCGTTGTTATTTCTCATGCAGGAAACCTACATTTTCTTCTATTTCATTTCTCGTAACAAACGAAAAATATACATTTAAGAATGATCTTGATCAGCAGAAATGTAATGGAGTTAGAATAGTGTTAAAATAATACTTAATAGCAATGAATTTATTTTCTATGTTATTCAATATTCAATGACGATGCATTTAAAACGAACAGTTACTGGTAATGTTTTTCAATGATTATTTCTAATGAGATAGCAAAACACGCTAATTGCGCGTTTCATTATGCCTGTGGAGAGCAGTAGGTGATTTTTTTATTCAATACTTGACAAGTTGTTCCTCTTGAACGATGAACTATCATTTTGATATTGTATCATGTGTGTTCATATACACTTATTACACATTTAATGATTCATCTTCCATCAATTCGTTCACGCGATAAGAATGTTGCTTGTCTTTCTCCATATAACTTTCTATCAACACTTATAAAATTCATCAGTAAAGAATAAACTCATTTATCGCAATTTTGCTGATCATCTGGAAGCCATCAGTCAGGAATATTTAAATGTATTTTTTGCGTCTGTTACAAGATGGAAGAATAGAAAGAACGTACAGGCTTCCTACATAAAAAAAATGACGACGACTCTGAAAAGAGAAACAGGAAAAAATGAAACGGAAACGGAAAACTTTTTTCTTCTGCGACATTCGTTCTTGAAAACTATTTTATTTAATTATGTTAAAAACCTTTTTTCATAACATTAAAAAACAGGAGAAAATATGTATATCTGAGTTGAGGCCTCTTGCAGATACTTTGGATAATATGTAATTAGATTTTGCATGGAATAAATAAATAAATAAATATATATATATATATATATATATATATATATATATATCGGTTTCAACGAAGGAAACGATAATCATCGGGAATTGAAAGATAGGACGACGATAAAATATGAGCATAAAAATTGCCGTGGAACCATCAACAAAGTTTTACAATAATATTAATAGTAAGAATTTTGTGAAAAAAAGTATAGTGCACCATTGCACGTTTTAACGCACCACATTCAATATATTGATTCAATATATGTCTCGATATTATTTTATACTTTCAACATAAATTTTCACTGTAATAATATTTAGAATCTTTCAGACACTGAAGTATGTTTCGTTTTCGCCGAATCATCACGTTTGAATTTCGCGCGAAATAACAGAATCATAATCCTTCAACTATGTACTTCGATAATTTTGTCGCAACTATTAAAATTCATTCCATACTGATATAAAACAATATATTTTCAATACTCACGTACATTGAAGAGAAACTGGCGACGATCAGGATTTATTTTCAACCAATATTTTCAACTAACACGAACCTGAAAGTAAAATTTAAAAAATGTTTAGTCCGTTCGTTCAACTAATCAGAGAATTATATTATCATTCAGTTTAGTAGTAATAAACTCAAGTCCTTAAATTTTTAAGTAAAACAAATACCAGCTTAAAAATACAATTCATAAAAGTTACATGTATGTAAATTACTATGGCACGTATAATATCTATATAATTTGTTGCAATTTTGTAAAATTTGAATTGCACTTGTCTCACTGAGCGCAAGCATTACTCATAATAACACTAATAACGTGTCTAATTGTTTTTTCATCAAACGAAATATTTTGCACGTAATATATTACGTGTACGTAAATTTCTCAAAATAAGTAGAGTAGCAGAAAAAAAATGTTGAGTACTCGACATCATGGACTAACAGATTATTTCGAATCTATTTCTCTTTCAAATGTGCTGACATCTACAAAAAAATACTTCATATATCTTATCTGTGAAATATTGTTGAAAAATGTCTTCTTTATCGATACTGTACCACGTAGAGAGTAAATTCTTCTTCTATGGAATTTTGATAAACGTATGCTTAAAGTTCAGTTTATTTCCATTGTTCTTCACGGGATGTAGTATGTATGTATATCTACAGACATGATAGAGTCAGTTTTTGTTTTATTTCCAATTTGTTTTGCTGTTTTTATTGCTGTATTTCTTTAGATTTGTTTTCTTGATTTTATCATTTTGAATTTAGAAGAAGAATATTGAAGATGAATATACTTTTATTATAGATCTACTGAAAAACGTACAAAAAGAATTGTTGCCATCAAGAATTATATTTTATACTTAACTTATTAAATGCAATCAACATAATTTCGTCTGTAATTTTTATGTAGCCGTATGCAATAAATTCGTCTAAAATATTACTGAAAAATTAAATCACACAAATTTATTGACTAATCTTCATTTCACAGTAATATAATTTCTTTTTTGAATTGTATCGCTTTATTAATCAATTTGGATTTTACAAAATACTTGCATTAAAGTTTATTTGTTTTTTTTTTTTTATTCATTGGTTTAATTGCTTTTTTTCTATGTCATCATTTGAACAAACATTTTTATTACGAATATTTTTTTAAATATGTTTATATGTTAGTTTCTTTTTTTTCTTTTTAAGCACTTCACACAATTGCATTTCTAAATTGTTTTTGTATTGTATGTACATTTAATTCTGGATAGTTATAAATTATAATATAGAAAATAATAGTGTATATAACATAATATAGGTAATATAGAATTGTGCAACATTATAATAAATATTTAAACTTTTTATATGTTATTATACTTTAATATGCTTATAGGAATAAAATAATTTGTACATATAATTGAATATATCTTTTATCAAGTACATTTACAAAAATGTAAAAGTTTATTTTATATTTAACTATCATAATTATTATTTATGTAACTTTATGTTACTATTTATATACTAATTATAATATTTATAAATATTTAATATTCATAAATATTGTAATCAATCCTATTGATCATTTATGTTCTCTCATTCTAGCACAAACTAATGGGAAAATGGCAGATTATGCAAGTGTAAGTATATTGATTTTTAAATATAAAAACTTTTTATTATGTATGTCAAATTTTTCTTTATAGCTTGTAGATCGCACACGAACTGTATTTCTTAGTGGTAAAACAAGGTCATTAGAATGGAGAATAAAACAATTAAAACAAGCATTACTTATGTTAGAAGAATGCGAACAGGAAATTATATTAGCTCTTGCTACTGATCTGCATAAGGTTGTGTGATAATTATAATTATGATTCACACTTTATATTTATGTAACATAAATAATGCATTTCTTTTTTAGTGTAAATTTGAAACTGTTTCAACAGAAATAAAATTTACAGAAGGAGAAGTTATAGAATTGCTTCGACATCTTAAAGAATGGTCAGCTGATGAAAAAGTATGTTTGATATTTTATAATTTTTTTTATATATAACTAACCGATTTGAATAGATAAATATAAAATTCAATTAATTTGTACGTTTCAGCCTTCAAAAGCAATAGTCAACATATTGGACAAAGTTGAAATTAAGAAAGAGCCATATGGTGTAGTTCTTGTTATAGGACCATGGAATTATCCTTTCCAACTATGTGTAGTTCCTTTGATAGGAGCAATAGCTGCTGGTAATTGTGTTATTGTTAAACCATCGGAATTATCCTCTGCCACATCAGCAGTTTTGGCAAAAATTATTCCAAAATATTTAGATGAAGTATGTACCCCAAGCAAACATTAACGAGAAAACAAAAATAATTTAGAAAATGCATAGACATTTCTTATTTTAAAATAATATTATACATTCTAGGAATGCGTTCATGTTGTACTAGGGAGTGTTTCTGAAACAACAGAGTTACTTAAACAAAGATTCGATTACATCTTTTACACAGGTTCACCTGCAGTCGGAAAAATTATATCCAATGCAGCAAATAAATTTTTAACACCTGTTACACTAGAACTTGGTGGTAAAAGGTAAGAAATGTATATTTCTTGTTAATTTTATTCTCTACACTTGATGATATATAAAACTGATCAATAAATGTAATATTTTACAGTCCTGTATATGTAGATAATACAGCAGATTTAGAAATAAGTGTAAAAAGAATACTTTGGGGTAAATGCGTTAATGGTGGACAAACTTGTATCGCACCCGATTATGTACTTTGCACAGAAGAAATTCAAAATAAATTTATAGAAAAAGCAAAACAAATTCTAAAAGAATGGTATACTGATAATCCCAAGGAAAGTCCAGATTTCACGCGTATAATTAACGAACATCATTATCAGTAAGAAAGATTTTTTTTTATTATATATCTTTTAATTTCGCATATCTTTTAATTTCATATAATCTTATACTATTAAAAGGCGTCTTGTAAAATATTTAAACAATGGTAAAGTAGTACTAGGAGGTGATTGCGATGCTAACGAAAGATATATCTCGCCAACTATACTTATTGACGTTAAGCCTACGGATCCTGTGATGCAAGATGAAATATTCGGTCCAATATTACCATTTATAAACATAAATAACGCCTATGAAGCAATTAACTTCATAAATAGTCGGTAAGTCCTTTATATGTCAATTTTTTTAAAAAATAATATATATATCAATTTTTTTAAAAAATAAAAACAAAAAAAAATATTCAATTATGAACTTCAAAAATAATTTTCATGTAGGAAGTTCATCATAATAATATAAAATACCATAAAATACCACTGATGCAGTTTTATAGATTGATACAATTTCATAGATTTTAATTAGAAAAATTAACAAAATATAATACATAACAATTAATTTTTTACGTTTAGTGAATCCCCACTAGTATTATATGTATTTTCCAAGGACAGAAAAGTTCAAGATTTATTAATAAGTCAAACTCGTAGTGGAAGTATAGGAGTAAATGACACATTAATGCAATATTGTGGTGAGTCAAGATATTAGGTGATGAATGCTTGGTTGCTTAATATGATTGCTTAATAATATGATTTACCTTGGTTGCTGTAATAAATTAATTCTTTACTAGAAATTAGACTAAAATGATTGCAAAATAATAATACTGCATATTTAGATATGAATACATATTGGTATTGGTATTGGGTTATATATTTTATTATATTATATTATACTCATTTTTAAAGTGGTCATCTATTAAGAATTTCTATAGACGTGCATAAATTTTCATAACCTAAACCAAATATAAAAAGTTATTCTTCCTCCTTTTATAAATATTAATTGCAGGGAAGAAAATGTTTCATGCTACTGGTTACCAATTTTTAAACATATTATACTTAAATTCTTCCTATATTTATCTTGTCTTATATAAGAATATACATATATATTAATATTAAAGTATTGCTATATATTATTAGTAATAATATATAGCAATACTTTAATATTAATATATATAATACTTTATCATTTAATATAATTTTTTGCATTTCACTACAATCATTATTATAATATCCAAATAATTACATTTCCCCATAAATCTTAGTTACAATTTGAAGTGATAATTCATATACATAAGTGATAATTATTACATATTCTATACAGGGAGAAGCCATTATCAATGTACATATTTAGCACCGATGAAAAAACTTTATCATTATTTCTTAAATATACAAGCAGTGGTAATGCATGTGTAAATGATGTAATTATGAATGTAACAGGTATTGAAATTGTCATTTATTCTTTGTTTTTTGTTAATAGTTAAAATTTAATAATAAAATGTACATATAGTAATACACAGAACTTCTTTTTTGCACATATGTACATATAAATATTTTTGTATGATATTTGAGCTTGTGTATATTTTATTGAATGAGCACTCATCAATAAACGTATCATTGCATTAAACCAATCTGTCCAAAATATCCAAAATCCTAAAGTGAACCTTTCATACACAATATTGGAGCAAAGAATCATTTTCTTACAAAACTGTTAATATATAAAATTTAACAGCTTTTTTTCCATATTTTCCATGCTTCAGTTTTCAATAGTCTGCATACAGTAACATCTCGCATAATATTGTAAAGCATTTTGCATAATTATTTGTACTGTATTATTATCTATATAGTAATATTCTTTATTATAGAATATAAAATATTACCACATAAGATATTACAGAATATTACTACATAGAATATTTGTGTTCTAGATCTATGTATATGTAATATTATATTATAATATGTTATATATTTAATCACATTAAATATCTGTCTTTCAGTTGATACTTTGCCATTTGGTGGTGTTGGTAATTCTGGTATGGGAGCTTATCATGGAAAGTATACATATGATACGTTCGTGCACAAAAAAGGATGCCTTATTAAAGATTTCAATAAATTAGGAGAAACATTAGGATCGTAAGCTAATGCTTCATAAAGTTGCATAATATTTAACGTAAGAACGAATTCATGAAAGAATAATTATTGTTTATAATCTACTGCAGATGCCGCTATCCACCATATTCTGACAAAAAGTTGTCTTTCGTAAAACTTTTGCTAGCAAAACAGCCTAACATACCAGGAGTTAAATACATTCCACATCTTTTAGCATTCAGTTTAGGAGTTCTTGTTACGTATGGTGTTTCAACTGCTTTAAAGGTATATAAACTGAAGCGTATTTAATGCACTTACTAATCTGTGTAACAATTTGAACTATTATACACCGCATAAAATATTGCCGCACAATATTTGCAAATTTTTATAATCAATATTAATTATCTCGTTGAAAGTTAAATATTGTAAGAATAAAAACATGATTTGAACGCTTGGTTTTCATTCGTATTTTAATTAGAAAGATTTATCTTTAAAAACTTGACAGTTTAAAAAATAGATTACGCTGAGAATGGTATATAATAGTTGAATTTCAAAATCATATATTGTTACATTTTTATATATTTTATTCATATAATTTTTTTTGTGTTTTTACATCATTTAACACTTAATGAATATTATTATTTATCATGTTAACTATTGGAGGCTAAATAAAGGCAATAAGTGTTGCTATATAAATCGCAATTATGTTATTCTCTCCTAACATTTAATTAACATATGAAAATACTTTTTCAGGTTCAAGAAGAAAATTATTAATGGATTCCTCACAATATTATTATAAAACTTTGTTATCAATTATTTATGTTAATTTTCATGTAATTGATGATTTTTTTTGTTTCTTATATATATTTTTATAAAATAATGTTATTTTAGTTTTTAATGTAAAACAATCTACTAAATCGATTATTTTGTTGCCATGTAAATCACCAATTATTTAAATAACTCGAAATACAGATTGTATTAATCTTACTAATTCGTACCAAATTTATTGTATTTCTGCAAAAATTTAACTTATACTACTATAGTATACTACAATCTATATACTACATTTAAATAATCGTTGTAATATTATTATTACTATTAATGGAAGATAAATTATCTAAAAAAAACTGTTTTTAAAAAGTTCATACTTTTTAAAATATTTCATAATTAACTTGAGCTTTTATAATTACATATTGTATTTTTTTAAGATTGCAATAAAATTTAGTATAGTGTATAAAATATACGTGTAAAATTATCGCTGTGTTAATCAAATGTACAAAGAGCGTTTCACTTTTACAAAAATTGTGTACAATTTCATGAATGATAATTTTTATATATTGTTTATAACACGTTACATATAAATGTAATAATTTTTATATATTATTTATAATATGTTACACATAAATATAAATAAATTACATATAAAATAGTTGGCATTTGATGAATATTAACATAAAAAAAATTTCTTTAGAAAAAGTACTTTTTTCTAATTTTAATTATTATTATTGTTGTTTATATGTGACAATTAACATACGTATATTAATTTTATAATGTACATAATTATAATACAGACGAACGTAGTCGATGCGGAAAAAAAACATTCATGCATGAAAAAAAGTGTTCATATGTTTATTGATAATAAAGTTTTAGTTTTTACATTATGTATTATCAAAGATTTGTTCATACATGTAATTAACATTTTTGAAAATACTAGTTTTGTTTCCACTTATAGTATAATGTCTGTTATATACATATTCTGTAATTTTATCAGAAAATTTAGTATCGACATCTCAAATATTTCTTAGTATGTCCAATATAGCATCGAAATACTTTTTCATATTTTACCATAGCAATTCATCTGCATAAATACATTAACAACCAAAAGTATTTAACATAAATCACAGTTCATTTTCTTACCATTGAACTATTGCTTCCAAGTAACGGACATTTCTCCTCCTTGAGTACTATCGCGCTGTGGACTCTGTAACATTAAAAAAAATGAACTCTGTAAATTAAAAAATATTAATATTAATATAATAAAGTCGTCATAAAATCTAAACGCAGTAAATACAATTACCTTAACTTGAATTTGTTGCTTCAACATTGCAGCCCTTAAAATTAACATACGCGTACGTCTTTGATATTCTTTCCCAACGCTCATAGACTTTTCGAAAGTTGTACTACGTTGATCAACATCCTTTGCATATAGAATCTAAATTCATATAACAATATCAAATAAAAAGAATGATTCTACAGAAATATTAAGTAATGACAATGATAATTACTTTATTATGAGAATCTATACGAGCTTGTATTTGACCATCGAGAATTAATAGCATCAGTTCATCTTCCAATTCTGAAACTGTCCTATTAAAAGCAGTTGCCATACGTCTCATGTCTGCGCTTAAGTATGGACTAAAATATTGTATCAATGCTCTATTTCGAATTTGCGTGTATAATACATTAACATGTGGCGCTATATACATGTCCAAAAGTATATTATCCTTAATTTCATCGAGCAATTTTAAACACGATGCATACTTCGATTCGTAAAATTTGAAAATAATATCTCTTAACTGCGGTTCCAATTCTAAAAACAATTTAAATGAACTGCTAAAGATAACTTGCTTTTGTAATTCATGTCTATCAAATGTGGCCAAAGCACAGAGTCCTCCGTAGAGAGCAACATTTCCAGGAGACAACAATTCAGGGCAATCACAATGATCCAATGATGCCTGTAAAAAGTGTCTTGCAGCCATTTTGTATTTTCTAGTTGCTAATTCTGCTAAACCAGCTGCAACTTTTAATTTTGTAACTATAGATTGATTGTTGTCTTTGCCATGAACATCAGAAAAATCTGGTGTACTTTCTGCTTTTGTTACATAGCTCAGTACATGAGTCCAATTTTGCAAATAAACGGAAACTTTAATAACATTCAGACACATGTTAACAATATGTTTCCCACTAGTGCAATAATCCCTTGCTCTAGAATAACACTTCAAGGCATGGACAAGATCACCGCAATCTAGATAATGATCTCCTAAATCATCATGACCTCTTCTGATACTTTCCTTAATTGAATTACTTCTATAGTTTTTAAGATCTGTATCAAATTTCTCTAATTTCAGAGCAGCCTTTTTAGAACGAGTTTCAACCCAAGCTTGATCTAAAGTTAGCATATCCTGAGATGTTGACTGAGCTGCAACATCTGGTAATCCAGGTGTACCTACAGCTTGCACTAATTTTTTGTGCAATATGATGTACAAAGAAACGTTGTATGTTGTCATCACGTAAGATATAGCCATTTTTAGTGCTTCTATTCTTAACATTGGACAGTGATCAGCTATGTATATGAGCCTATATAACTTAGCAAGCCCAGTGTAGCTATTGGCATAGACTTCCAAATCCTGAAAAGAAAGTAGAGTTGTAGCAACAGTTTGTCAGGACTATACAAATTCCTAGAGATTGTCATCGGAAACAAAAGATTCAAAAAGAAATGACGTTTATTTACCAATGTTGGATTTTCCACAATGTAGGGTTCTTCCTCTGCGTTGTCATTATCTTCTGCAGGAGCATCAACTTGCATAGGCTCCACAACATTTTGCTATACGTAAAAAAAAATATCATATATATGTCATCAAATTGTGTAAAAATAAAAATTCATAATTCATCGTGCAATTCAAACAATAGAAACATAAAGCGCGAAAAGTAACTGTAATAAATCAAAACTGACATAACTGTAATATAGAAAGGAAATATAACAACATTCGAATTTGTCACGATTCTGCCCGTGAAATATTCTATTTGCGTAAACAAATTACTGTGTAATTGTGCTAATAAATTACCTGAACATCATGAACTTGCAACGGCATGACAAACGTTCTCCTTTATATTAAATAGCCGAGGAAACTACGAAAGAAAACAAAACTTATACACGAGAATAATATGCAACAGAGAACTAAGAACTATATACACATGCATACTCGACACAGTGCTGGCAATCTACAGCGATTAAATACCGTTCAGGATTCTGTTCAGAGGGATTTTAATTTGCCTGGAATCGTTTTAAGTTTGTCGATGCAAATTATTGTTTCAAACAAAAAAATCAATAATACAATAATTTACATTTCAATGAACTTTAATTAAACCTTAGGCACTTTACTCCGATTTTGAAGCAATTTCAAGTAGCCTGTTATCTGGAAAATGTCATATACTTAATAATTTCCAAAATAAATTCCTCCCTTTTCTTTTCTCTCGAAATAAAGACACGCAGTTGGAAATAATATCGGGCAGGCTTGATATTTTCATCAAGCGTTCGCGAAATGTGTAACGTAGAAACACCAATTCGCGGTCTGAACTTTCAAACACTAATTTACGTATTGATCGATTGAGTGACACGGAAAACTCATATGTTCTATTAGATCAGATCGAACATTTTCCAGGAAATAGAAAATAGACGAAAGAAGATTTTCAAAATGGAATTCAATTCGTTTCGTGATATCATTTCCCATTGATAACCTTGATACTTTGATATTTCATGTACGTTCCAAAATCGACATGCGCTCGCTTTGATATTTTCAAATATATTCATATTTCGTGCATTGCGAAAAACTTAAGACGAAGGAAAACAGACAACAAACAAATTTTAAATAACGTGCGTTATTTAAAATAATATTATTAATAATTGTTACTCAAAACAATATTATACAATAATTTTACAATAATTTTTATAATTATTTACAATTGAATTTTTTTATTTATAATTTATAATTAAAAAAATTATTTACAATTGAATTTTTTTATTTATAATTTATAATTAAAAAAATTATTTATAATTAATTTTTTTAATTATAAAAATTAATTATAAAAATATTGTATATAACTAATTTAATTTTTAAATATAATTAATTTTTTTAATTATAAAAATTATATTATATTATATTATATATAATAATATATTATATTATATTATAAAATTATTGTATATAATTAATTTAATTTTTAAATATAATTAATTTTTTTAATTATAAAAATTAATTATAAAAATATTGTATAATTAAAAAAATCATTTATAATTAATAATTTTAATAATTTTACAACATTCTCTCTCCCATTTTACAGAATTGTAATTCGCCCCGTTCGCCGAAAAGCGAAAAAAAGTTCGCAACTCGTTTAACGCAACTTAAAGCTGATCGCGCGCGTATTAATTTCCATCTCGCAAACGACAAAATAATAATCGTCGGGAGAGTGATTAAACGTGTGCGATTTGCGCCTCGCTGCAGGAAATACGTATGCATACGTCCGATGGATCCAATAAGTTTGGCAACGTGAAACCACGCACTTCGAACGTGCCGAGTGTTTTCTAACGAACGCGCAGAGCGCGGTCGATACGATCGAACGGTAACGATTAACATGAAACGTAGCTAGGCTACCTGGTTTTCAGAAGACGCGTGATGTCCGTCTAGCAGTCGTGTCCAATATGGCGTGTACACTGTGCGAATTGCATTAACGTGCAGGTAAGACTCGGTTGAATTTTTTTTTTTTTCCCTTGGTTCACGTTCATCGGCTGGACAAAACCGAGAAAACCACCGAGAAACCCGTGGAACATTCGCGGTTTTCGTTTATTCGAATATTTGCGTGTTCTCGTTCGCGTGACGATCGAACTATCGAGGGCTATCGATGGAGCTGTTTCCTTAAAATATGTGAATCTCGTCAACCTTTGCACCTTCAAGGTTCCGTTCGAGGTGCACTTACGATGACAGATGTATCGTGCATCTTGAAAACGTGCATCTTCAGTCGAGCTGTTTCGCGTNTTTTTTTTTTTTTTTTTTTTTTTTTTTTTTTTTTTTTTTTTTTTTTTTTTTTTTTTTTTTTTTTTTTCAAACGAGAACTCGATGAGCGATAACATTCGCCTTTTCTGGCGAACTGCCAGTTGGATCCTCCGAAAGTAAAAACAAACTCTGAATGATCGGAAGAATCAGAACAAAAGTTATCGAACAGTGAACGAATCGTAGAAGCACATCGACGAAGTTCTGAATATCGTTGATCGTTCGCGTCCGCTGTGAAATGTTGACATCTTTCAATAAAAGTACTTGGACTGTTTCTTTCGTCGCAACGCGTGACAGATATTTTGACATATTGGCGAACGTGCTGTGAAAATGGAGCAGATGCAACAACACTTTTGTTTTCGAAACGTTCAGGCACATGATCTTACGCACTTTTTTTTTAACGGGAACGTAAAATAGATAGATATTGAGAAGTGTATAAAGTATACACTTATTATATATATAATATAAAGTATACACTTAATATATATAAAGTGTATAAAGTATACACTTAATATATATATAAATAATATAAGTGTATAAAGTATACACTTAATATATATATATAAATAATATAAAATTAAACGTAGCACTGTATCAAAACATGTGTGTCTTCAGCTGATTGATAAGTTAATCATTTTTAGAAATTTTTTTTTCTTTTCATTATATCTTTTTAAAAAAAAAAAAAAAATGAAGTTTAAAATAATTCAAAGTAAATCGACATAATTCCATGAATGAATAAACAAAGTTACAAAGATTTATAAAAAAAAAGTATAATTATTTTTTGTCTCTACAGGTTCTGTTCCTGCCTTTGCTGCGACTATCTTTTGTGTGAACAAAGGGAGATAAATACTGTAAATTTGTACATAAAACAATGTACAATGAACTACGGTGGGAATATGCCAGATTGGCACCAATATAACACCTCGCAGACAAATGAAGTTACACCTTCGACGCAAAATGTTAATTCTGGTCACCTTGCATACATTCCTGGCGTCAGTCCATCGACACTGAATGCAATTAATCTTAATTCAGAGGGTTTGAACAAACATCAGAACAATACTAATTACAATCCAAGAAATTATCAATCTTTCAACAATGTATCAAATAACTCGGCCATACCGAATAACAGTCCCCTTGCATCTATGGTGCAAATGCAGAATTGCATTGGCCATTATGGCTCTCCAAATACGAGAAATCCGATGCTGGATAACATAAATGCTTCTGCAGATCCTAGAAACACTACGATCGGAACTGTAAATGATGATATAGGATATAGAAGCAATCAAGGGCCTTTCAATGGACCTATTGGTCATTTAAATGGACCAAACTGCAATTTGAGTGTGTCAACTGGACCTAGAACAGGACCTGGGCCTGTTCATGGAGCTAGAACTAATTCTGGACCAGGACTTGGAACCAATCCTAATAATGGAACTGGTCCTGGCCCTAATATGTACGGACCTAATTCTAGACATGGACCTGCATCAGTATCTGGTTCAGGTTCTGGACCTGGAAATATGGGGCCAAGAAGCACCAATGTCGGTCCACCACCACCTCCTGGGAAACCTGGACCATCTTCTTCATGCATTCCTTGTAAAGGAATGTGTTGCAATTCAGATCCAAACATTAATTATCAACAGTGGGAGAAATTCGGATCCTATCAGAACAACGGTTCATACAGAGATAATGTGCATCCATCGAATTATCAAATTGAAAATAGACATTTTGGAAATAACTGTAATTTTAGGAAAGATAATCTAGATGGTAAAGAAGTAATGGGTCCTGTAATACCCAATGCGTCCACCACAGATCATAGAAGAAACTTTGCAGATTACAAGTATCACAAAGATCATTTAGCGCATAGAAATTACTCAACATCTTCGGGAATGTTCCACAATTACTCCATGCAAGGTTACAATTATTCCACGGAGCACCAGAAGTATCCTTATCCTGTGAAAGAACACACAAAAACGAACAACATGAACGTGCAGAATTCAGGAATGCTTAAGCATCAGGAACAAAATTTCATGGCCCAACAAAAGTTCAACAATAAACAATTTCAGTATCAAAATGGGAACATGATACCCAAAGGGATCTCTACTTTAAATGTAAACGCGAATATGGCGTCGTCTTCTCAAAACCCGTACTTCAACTCCCAATACCCGAGGAACATTTCCACAGAAATTTCTCACGAATGCCAAGAAACCACCGATAATACTTCAATGATGAATAGAATGCAGGGCACCCTTATACACAATTCTCCTTCACAACATCAAGTGTATCAGCAAAAAATAGCAATGCAAAAATTTTCAATAGAAAATCACCTTCGAGAACTAGGTAGGATACCTGGTTATCAATCACACCCCAAATACAAAGAATGTATCCTCAGATACAGAGAAATATTAAAATTACAACAATCCTCTGGCTACCAAAGTCCAGTTCAACAAATTCCGCGTGTAGCAACACCGGCAAATACCTCAATGCCGCCTATTAATTTGCAGTTTGACCAAAATGGTATGTTAATAAATTCCAGTTATCTACCAGATAATTTTCCTAAATTACAGCACGCGTCAACTGTGGAACAAGCACCGGAAAACATGGATAGGCAAACTAAAGACCAGGATATTGTCATGGCTAACGAAAAATGCCAGCAGTCACAGCAGTCAGAGCAATTAATGATTCCTCAACAAAATGAACATGTTCCTTCCTCTTGTGCAGAGACATTTCAAAAGCAGAGTCAGTTCTCTATACACAAGGACTATAATCAAAATCAACTGAAAGTACAAACAAGCGAGAGTCACAGCTTTAATATTTTAAGTACTAATAGTAGCAACGAAACGATGCAACAGAAAACCTCTAAAGAGTTTGCTAATAAACCGGATTTAGACGTAAGACAGTTTCTGGCTAATTGGGATGAAACTGACGACGAAGAGGGAACGACGAACCTACCGGATACAATTCTGAGTGAAACAACTCCAGTTGTTGTGGTAAGCTACGAAAATATAGATCTTTCATCGAAAACACAGCAAGGCACCGAGGTTACAAGAAAAAATAGCTTCTGCTCGGACGAAACTTTAGAAAGTGGTAAAGATGGTAAAACGAATATAATAACAGCCCAAGATTGCTTGACAATATCGTATTCCTCGTCTGATAATTCTGAGATTCCTAAAACTTCTGAAAGAACAATTAGAGAAGGTGTGGTAAAGCCTGGAAGTATCATACATTGCATCAGCAATGGTCCTGATGAAATACCCACGATTCACATAGTGGACAATTTAGAAATAAGTAATATTTTAGGAACGCCTAATGATCAAGTTATACAGACTTTGGAGAAGCAAAAGACAATACCATTTTTCAGAGAATCGAGCAACAATGAAACAATGGCTCTCGAAGATACAGAACAGGACAAGGATAGTGTTCATATATTGTCTGCTAATTACACCACATCTTTGAGTAATGTGGATAAGAATACAAATATAGAAGATTCCAATATTTCTGAAACAACTACAATTTCAATGAACAATCAGGAATTGAGAGTTTTATCAACTTCACAAAAAGATAATCTGGGCGTTAGTAATAATATGGAATTGAAGAAGCAGCATAGCTTTGAAGAATCTCATAATCCTGATGATATTAGTTTACCAGATTTACCAGAGTGTACGCCAATATCCACTACACTAAACACCCCTATTCATTCAGACACTGAAGAATCTTCACAGAACATGGAAGACTTATCAATATCCACAAATCCGATAGAAGTGATGCAAAACAGTCCGGTAATCAGTTTTACACAGCTGAACAGTGAGAATAAAGTAAAGAACATATCTCTTGGTACTATAGAGTTGGAATTTCAAAAGGAAAATCGTTATAAGAATAATGAGCATACCAATAGTGAGCATATGCAAGAGGTAGGCAATTTCGAATTGTCTGGCAACTTGAAGGCAAAATCGAATGAAGCAATTAAGAATAAACAGCTGAAAAATCTTGGGATCAATGCTGTAAGAAAAAAAGTGTGCTTGATAGATGGTAAGGAGAAGAATAATACCAAAATTCTTGATACATGTGCTGTTTTAACGTCCATGGAGTATGAGCTGGATATTCGGCAAAAAGTTGTTGAAAGCGAGAAGAATTCAGATCGTGACTCTTCTGATTATACACATGAAAAAGAACACAAAAGCGTTAGTAGATCGACGGAAGCGATAAAACATGGGGTACAAAGAAGCGAGTCTGACGATAACATCCGTTCTAACATGAATTTAAGCCCAACGGTGTCTGATAACGAGTCACAGGCATCAAAAAGCGACAAAGAAATGTTTAGAAGAAGAAAGGTAAAGACTTCAACTGTATCTACAAACACCAACTGTCTAATACCCTCTGAACTTGATCTAAATATTAGGAAAAGAGCCAAAGAAGCAACAACCTGGGAAGATAAATGCATAGACAAATACGTAGATAGAGATTTAAGAGATCAGAAAAGAGATGCTGATCACTTGAAACAATCAAAAGTTTCTGACACGAGGAAATTCAATGATTCGAGCTCATCCCAAGGCGGAGAGCACTCTGTGTGCCATATAACTTCTCAATATAAACACCATTCTGCTGCTGTGATAAAAGACATTTTAAGTGATAAAAAAACGCACGGCATCACAGACAGGATCATGAATGAAAAATCACCTGAGTTCCCAACTAAGATGAACAATACAAATACCAAAGATCTTCCTGAAGAGGTGGAAATTAGGAAACGGGCATCCAGCAAAACAGTTTCAACGTTGCACGAAAGTATTCAGTCTCAGACTTCTAGGTTGTTGCAGAAAGATTTGAAAGGTGTCGATGGAGACGTCAGGTACACTGCAGAGGAAATGCGTTTGCTGAAAGAGTACAGAAAGAAGAAGGATAAGTTGTATCAGGCTTGTAATGCTCACGATGACAACAAGAATGAGAAAGCAAAATCTAAGAGCCACAAGTTAGGGGACAAGTTATGCTTGGAGCAGAACTCTATATCTTCAATAGTTAGTTTAAATTCAGAGAATTTGGCAACGCAGGAAGAAGCGAAAAGCCACTCGTGCTCGAAAAGTTTAATAAAGAATACCGACTTCGGCATTCAAGTTGCCAATGTAAATTTAAAAATTAAAGACAACGATATTGGCAAGGAGTTAATCCTCGGAGAGAAGAGCCAGGAACACGCGAAAGACCCTCTGGAAGGAATTAAAATCGAAATCAACGTATCGTGCACAGATAGGAACGTGAAAGGGCAGGAGCAAAATAAACGATTACTGTACGATGATCGTAGCCTGTACGAAATCGACGATTCACTCTCTCACTCAAATACGTTGGACTGTCAACGTAAATTACACGCCAAGGAACAACCCAGTTCAAAGCTATCGGAAAGAGCTCACAAAGTGTTTGAGAAGTCCGACGCGTTAGTTGATGTTGTCGAAACGAATCAGGGTAAAAGAGAGGCGGAGAAGAATTTGAGGATAACAATCAAGAAAGATAGGAGGACTTCGTCAGAGGCAAACGAGGAAATGGACTCCATCGTTCCTAAAGAAGCATGTAGTTTAATTTCAGAAAGCCAGTCTTTCAGCAAATCTTCACGCAGCAACATATTCTGTAAGGATATGTCGAAGGCCGAGGTAATCAAGGATAAGGAGAAAAGTGCAATATCAAATACTGCCACAGTCGACGCGAATAATAAAGTTAAGGGGAAGAATAAATCTGAGGACGATAAGGAAGGGAATCGTGCGCGTGAAAATGACGACCGAGTGGTAAGGATGCAAAAGCAAAGTTCCACCAGTTTCATGAATATTTCAGGTGTAATGGAAAAAGAGGTAGCAAGCGTAGCTTATTCGAAAGCTTCTGTGAAACTGCCAGAAAGCAACTTTGTCGAACTAAGAAACAAATCGTTAAATAATCTGAATAATTTGGACTTGAAGTTTGGCAGGTATTCCGAATTAGATTTAGATCGTGATCGTCGTGTTGCTGAGGAATTAGACGAGGAAAAGTACTACATGGGTAAATGGAAGAAGCCAAAGATAGATGACATTTTAGAAGACTGTGACATGTTCCAAAGTAGCAGCGGATACGTAAATCCGATATTCTCAAGCATAGAAAAGCTGGAGAATCTGCACACAGTTCCTGTATATACTACCAAAGACGGAAAGATATCCTATAGCCCTAATCGAAGATTCACCTATCATGAACTAATGATGGAGGCTCGTAGGCGAGAGTCCTATTCCTCTGTAAAGAAGGATACTTGGAACAGCTATTACAACTCGAAATTCCGCAAAATGAACAAGAGGAAACGGCATCATGATCTTAGCGACAAGAAGAAGTACGAATATAAAAATACCAAGTGTCTTTATGATAGGAAAAAGAATTATTCTGATGAATTTTATGGAAAAAATCATGTTAAATATAAAGATTATATACACAGTATTAGAAACGATAATGCCATTTGGTCTGATCATTGTAAAATGGATAAAATGTATAGTAGCAGTGATTCTGATGATCAGATTATAGATCATAGCAAAAATCACATTACCGAGATAAATAATAGTAAGAAAGATCAGATTATAGAAAAGAAAGGTATAATTATCTCTAAATTACAAAAAGATGATATTTTTATCAATGAATTAGACCTAGAATCTAAGAGTAAAGAAAATGTAGCTGATGATCCTTTGAGTAAAGACAAAGATATGGATTTAGAAGAAACACAAATGATTCAGTTTCAAATCCTTGATATGGAAGAGAATAATGAAAATTGTAAAAATGTTAATAATAATTGTGCAGATAATTATATATCTAGTGAACAATCGGATATTCCATCAACATCTGTACAATTGACTCAAGAAAAACAAACTGTGGAATATAGCGTTAATGAATCTTCAATATTAAATGATTCAGCAATCATCACGTCGGAAAATGTTCAAACAGTTGAAGATAAGAATCCGAGCAATCAAACTATTGATAAAATTGAAACTCTTAATAAAATTGAAAGTGAAGAGAAAAATGTAATTACAAAGATTGAATTGCTTAATAAAGCATCTTTATTAGATGAACAAGTTAGTTTATGTGATCCTGAAAGGAGAAAAGATGATGAAAAAATTATTTCAGAGGTAGATATTAGAGAGCAAGAAGCAGAACAGAAAAAAGAAATTAACATAAATGTATCTGATAGTCAAACTTTTCTAGAGTCTGAAAATAGCTTTGAAAATATAGAAGATACAGAAAGTAATAACAAATCAGAAACTAATCAAGTTGACATGGTTGGCATATTAGAGTTTGAAAATGACATAACAAAAAAGGTTTTAAATCCTCCAACAGATTTTAATGATATGTTTGACCAAGAATCTTTGGACTTAGAAAGACCAAAGGGCACATTTAATGAAATTGTTGAAGAATCTGAAGAGAATATTAGTGAAGAAAATATTTTAGAGTGTGAAGAAGAGATTGTGCAATTTAGTGAAGAAGTTGAAATTCCAAATGAAGAAGTTGTAAACAAAGTAGAAGAAGAAGATAATGAGTATTTAGAGAATTCAAATAATGATAATTTGTCGAGAGACACTTCTGCAATGAATCAAGAGGAATCCGAATCTCAGGCAATATTAACAGAGAAAATAATTGATCAAGAAGATAATTCAAAACACATTTCTGTTGAGCCTATTCAACATCAAGATAACATTGATACAAACTCTGACCAAATAAATACAATTACCGAAGAAAAAAATCTTACTGATTTTTCAAAAACTGAAATTTATCTTGAAGATGAAAATATTACGAACAATATTACAGACATTGTATCAAACAAAGGTGAGATAGAAGTTATTCTATCAAACATAGAAGAAATTTCAGTGAAACAAATAATAACTGATCATTTAAAAAATGAAGGTGAACCAAATGATTTGCCGATTATCCTTGAACATGAAACAAAGTCCGATCAAGACTCTTTTGAAGATAAAGAGATGCATATTCTCGATACATGTTGCTCCATTAAAAAGTCTCTAATTGCAGATGTCGAAAGTAGTAAAGATAAAACTGAAGTGGACGAACAGAAAGAAGAGCAAATTACTCTTGAACAAGTTCCTTGCAAAAGTTTGGCTCATTTTTCAGATAACAATATCGACATGAAAGCAATACCTAAACTGGTTATAAAGAAAACTGATACGCCAAATTCGAAATCGGCGTGCTCATTGGATTACACAGAAACTTCTGAAAACTGCGATAAATACGATGCAAAATTATTATCTGAACTACATCCAAAAATACCAAAAGTGATTATCACTAAGAATAGATCACGTTCAGCAACTCCAGTTGAAATTTTTCAGAAGACTAAATCTGATAAAATGCAATTTTTTCTTCCAGAACAGAACGATGAAAGCATGGATGTGGATAATAGCAGTTTTGAATCATACACTTTAAAGTACAACAATTGTGAGAATAAAGTACCTAAGGTGAGGATAAAGTTAGAGGATATATCATCTAAAGATTTAAAAATGTACTTGAAACGCAAAGATACTAAGAAAAGAATTCCAAAGATGAGAATCAAAAAACTTAAAACGCAAGAAAGTAAAAGAATTGAAACGAAGGACAGTTCAGGAACAGAAGGCACCGATTCTGATGAAAATAAGAATTCTCACGAATTAGTGTCCAGTGATACAGAAATTGAAAGAACACCGAAATCAAAGTTAAAAAAGCACGAAGACAGATCTTGGTCACCTGAAAAAAATAAAGGGAAAAATTCTAGTATTTCTAAAAAGACTAAAAGAACAAAAGAAGAGGATTCAAAACACACTGCCAAGTATGATACGGCAATTAGTGATGAATTAAAGAAAAAGTTTCCTCAATGCATCATCGAAAAGATTCCCAAGGTTATAATAAAAAGGACTCAAATTGGTACAGAATTTAAGTGTGAAATCAGCAAAAGTAAAAAGACTTCGATCATTGAAACATCTAAATGGCAACCAAAAGTAAAATTACAAAGATTAGATGTTCTAGATCATATGGTGAAGGATCTAAAGCAATCAAGAATCACATTAAGCGATAAGTTTGATTTGTCTGCAAGAATGAAAAATATTAACAATGAGGATACAATTGACAACAGTAAAGTAAAATTATCGAGATCTAATTCGGTGTCTAATTTGTCTCCTGCTAAATACAAACAAAGAAGATTTTCAGACTCTAGTTACATGAAAGTTAACACAAAGTCGAACATTGAATTTGAGAATAATCTAGATGAAACTGATAATGCAGCTATTTTTAAATCAGATGATAGTGAAAGTAAAAATATTAGGAAGAAAGAGAAGAGAAAAATATTCTCTGAGAGTAAACAACTATATCATAGTCAGAATAATGAGAGCGAAAGTGAAATGGGAGAAATTATAACGAAACATTCTTTTCGAAATATTCTGACGAACGAAGACAACGATATGATGGTTGTGAAGAAAGAATACTCGTCTTTTGATACCAAGGAGAGCACACCTCTTATAGAAGACAAATTTTTAGACGCTGCCATCCGTTCGCATAATTATAACGATAATAATAGTTCTATAATTAAAGTCGATTCCTCAGATGAAAGTCAAACTACAATAGAAATTTTGCCAGCATCACCGAACAATAGCGATGATGAAACTAAGAATTTTGAATTTGAGAGCTTCAATAGAATGGATATGACAGACGCAATGCCAACTCAATTGGAATTAGAATTGGAACTTATTGACAATAACAACACATGTTCTGAAGTATTTATGTCAGAAATAGATTATGCATCACATTCTAAAAGCAAGTACAGTAATGAAGAACCAACTAAAACGTTCTTCAATGAATTTCAACAAAATACCTTTGATCAAAATAAATATACCTTCTTAATGAAGAAGCAACATTTTGAACGAAATACAAATGATAATTTTTATTGCAATGACTTGTTAATTAAGGAAGTATTAGCTGCTAAGGAAACGTTAAAAAAGTGTTTAACAAGATCTGAGACTGAAGATGTGGAAAGATCAACGTCACAATCTAAGACCGTAGCTGAAAAGAAACAAAGCTTAAGTTTCAGTTTTAAGGATCTTGGCAAATCCTCAGACAAATCTGAAGAAACATGTTTCAATAGTCAGAATAATAAAATGAAAATAGGTGATTTTCCCTGTGATATGGAGACAGAGGAGGTTGAAGAAGATTGTTTCAAGCAACATGAAATTTATTCTATAGACTGCCCTACAGTTTCTACGCATAGAAATAGTAATGTACCAGATCCAACTACAATTTCTTTGAAATCTTCTAAGACATCAATGAATAATTCTGATTTATCAAACAAATGCAATAGCAATGCAGAAAAGTTGCAAGAGACCAAATCTGTGGAGAAAATTAATAGTAGCAGTGACAGTCAGAAAAATAATGACAATTCAAATAACACAAAGGTGAAAGAAAACAATATGCCATTATTAGTGCCAGAGTTTGTTTTAAATTTTGATTCCGGCTCAGATAGAGATAGCTCTAGATCTCCGCCTGTTATAACAAATCAAGAAGGAGTTGAACATGTGGTAGAAGATGCAAAATTGGTGGAAAATAAAGTGATAAGTCAAATTGAGAAGATAGAAGAGAATAAGAAACATTCCTATAAAAACTGTGAAATGACCATTGCTGATATTATAACACAATTAGCTTATCATGAAAAGGTAAAGATCACTATTTTTATTTGGTACCAAAATTTTTATATAGTTACAAAATGAAATTAATTTTAATGGTTTGTTACAGGCAACAATAAAACATAAAAAATACTGTAATTTGTGTGAAAGATGGTTTCCTACAACTTCGCGACATCGTCGGCATTTAGCTGGATACCAACATCGTTATATGGAATTAACCCAGCGTAAAAGTATTCACGCGCTTTTTATTCTGTTTACTGGCAAACCTTGCCCAAGACTTTTGCCAGCAAACGTAATTCGCAATGACTGTTCCATAGGAGAATTGACGCCTTTGCAAATTGCTGTTCAGGTACGATCAGCTTCATATACTATTTTTTTATCATGAATTTCGAACTACGAATTTCATGCATTTTATTTTATCAATTATACATTTTATAGGATGTTGCAAAATGCGTTGAATATATACAACAGAGTCATAAAACGAAAGAATGACAGTAACAAATTATTATATACAAGTTACTTTGGTTGCATAGATGCATTTCCTGTGATTACCTATATTGGAACAATGTGGTGTGATGTGAGTACTATAAAAAATGTACTATAATGATAAACACAAAATGAATTCTATAATTTCTTTTAATCTCAATGGAATTGTACAACTTTAGTATGATTACCATTGAAATTGATAATTATACTGTATACTATTATGAATATACATATACATATATAAAGACAATGAAATTAACATCTATGAACTTTGCAAAAAAAAGCTTCGTTGATTGATGTTAATTGTTAAAAGTTACTTGAAAGAAAAGAAATTACTTTAAGTGGTTAAATATTTAGCCAAAGATCGTAACAAAAAAAAATAAATAGATATATATGTTAGATTATTTATAGTTTTTGAAGACTACACAGTCTTTTATTTGTACAAATGAAGATATGAATAATATCATAGATAAATGTGCATTATAAATTTTTATTTATATCATGAAAAGACTTATATATACAATGTATAAATACATATATATATATATATACACACACCCACCCACCCACACACACACACACACATATACACGCATATATATATATTTATTCTTGTTTAAAAAAGAATATGGACCTTTGCAATGTTACACAGACCTAAATCTATATATAGTTATATTTATATAAAATTATATATTTGAAACAAAAGTAGCCAAAAGAAAAAAATGACTATATATGTTACAAGATAAAATGAACTATGAAATGTTGGAATGTCTATAAATTATACAATAGGAATTAGTGAACGATAAACAATGTAATTTTCAAAACAGATAGAACAATATGTAAATTTGTCAAAAATATTATACTAATTACTGTGGTTTTAGATCAATTAAATTTCTTTATCCTAATTATTTTTAACAAGTATAAGTTAATTCTTTATAATAATTCTTTATTTAAAATTCTTAAAAATATATGATTTGTTTAATTGATAAATAAATAGTAACATCTCATAGTTCAGTAAAAAATCTATACATAATATAAATAATGTTCACTCTCCTGTCATGTGTTTATGTTTGATTCAAACTATCTAGGTGTGCCTAATGAGTTATTGTTTATACAAGTAACAAAATTTTTAATTGTTTTTAAATGTTATAAATGTTTCTCTTATTATTGTATTGATATATGCATATTGGGAATAGGAAAGATCCTTAATGAACAAGTTCCTGATTATAAAGCGGAATGAAATAAATATATTTCTTGTTAAGAGGCTAAAAAACAGCTCCTATGCTACTACAGGGTTAACAGACTATATCTACGATTGTTTTATAATTTTTGTTTTCCTACTTTACATTCCAAAGAATAAAAATACAATGAAAGTCATTTTATTAAAAAATCTAGTTTAATCACTGAATGCAACCAAATAAAAGAAATATATAATATATTTATATATATATATATATATTATAAATCTATCGATTGTTATTCCACTTAATGTTTTGTTTCTCATCAATTTGTTTTAACTATTTCATATTTTATTTGCACGAGTGCCTTAAAATACATCTAACAGTATTTGTCGTATCGTGTTATACAAGATTAAATGAAGCTATATATTTGTAATATTCTTGTATAATATATGCATAATATATGCTGCAATTATGAGAACATTAAAAGAAATATACCATTACATAAAAACTATTACATAAATAATTTTTTTATAAATATGTACATCATCTTTGTTTTGCAACTTTTACTGTAATTTTAATAAAAAAATTATCTAAAGAGTTGCATCTCTTAAAATAAGAGATTAATATATAATTAGAGAGAGATTAATATAATATCCTCGCAGATAAAATGTAAAATAAGCTTTATATGGTGGTATAAAGTAAAAAAGAATGTTCTCATGATTAAAGTTTTATTATGCAAATATTTTATATCATTGTGTGTTCTATGTGCCTAAATTTTAAGAAATTTATTATATGCATCTAAAGTTCAAATATGCATAATATTACTTATATACATTTAATGTAATATAAATATGCATCACACTGTATGAAGAAAACAGGTTTAAAAGTTTTTATAAAAAATTGTATCAGTTTGACTTGTATGCTGTGCTTTATAAAAATTGTTTTGAGTGTTTAATTGTGGCTATAAGACATCCTAAGTAAATTACGTACATCAAAAATATAAATAATATATCAATTTACATCGTATGATATTAGAATTCATTAGATTTGAATATATTATAGTTTCTTCATCTAAATTTAACTATTTTGTTATATAAATTAAAGAATGAGAATATTCTTAAGGAATAGAATTACATCTAACATATGCTTCATTTAGATGAGCTATGGTTTTTTAGAAAAATTCTATTGTTGACTTCCAATAATGTAAATTATTATAAGAATGCACTGATTTCGATTTTCATTTAAAAAATTCTATTATTATATTAAGTCAAAAAAATTCTTTCATTTTTTTAATATAGATTATTTAGTTTAAAAATTAAATTTTTATGTATACACATAAATTAAGAATCAATTTGTAAATTAATTATAGAAGTGGGTCCATACATTTATGAATTAATGAAAAATATTTTCGTAAGTCAATATTATATACATATATATATATATTTACCCATTTACTTATGATTCATAATTTTTTTATACATTTAATCATCACGTATAATGACACAATTCAAATGGGCAGATCTGTATAGAAAGATAAGTGCAATTGTATATTTTTACAAAGTTTACAAGTGATATTTCCATAAAAAAAATATTAATTTTTAAAATGGTTGTTAACTGTGCAATTCTAAATCAAATAAATCATTTATACAGTTCTGCTAATTTTATACACAATGTGTGATTAATAGATTGATAGAATACTTGTGTGGGATACATTACAATTAGTTCTAAGTGTGTTTTAGATTTGTAACATTTTTTTCAATTTTAAAATTTTGAAAAAATGATGATTCAACATTTCTAAAAATTCGAAAAAAAGTTTAAAAAGATAAAATTTACTAAAATGTTTCGAATATTACATGAATAAGTTTCGGAATATTTTGAAAAGTACTACAAAGATGTTACATATCTAAACACTAAAAGCATTCCATAATTAGATTAAGAAGTTTAATTAATAGAAATAAGAATTGTAAGAAACAATAGATTATTTTCTGTTATTGTACTTAGGCTACAGAAATGTATGCAAAATTCTAGTTGACATTAAAGAAACAATAAACAATAAAAATTATCATGTATGTACTGTGTCTGTTTTTTAATCATACATATATATATATATGTATATATATGTATATATATGTATATATATATGTATATATATGTATATATATATGTATATATATATATATATGTATATATATGTATGTATATATATATGTATATATATGTATATATATATGTATATATATGTATGTATATATATATGTATATATATGTATATATATATGTATATATATATGTATATATATATGTATATATATATGTATATATATGTATATATATATGTATATATATGTATATATATATGTATGTATATATATATATAATTCTTTTTAATTTTTTTTTACTCCTATATGTCCCTATCTTTTTACTGGTGCGACTATAATGTATTATAATGTATTATATACAGAAATTATAATAAAATGTAATATTTATACAATTATAATATTTACAATTAATACTTAAAAATTATTAAAAAATGCATACATTAAATATACATAGCAGAAACATCTATTTTCACTGCGTTATTGCATATTTAATTGTTATCAAATATAAATATATAAATACTAAATATAATATAAATGCGAATAAGTAAATTCAGCAAAATTTACATATCTTTATATTTAACTTATCGAATTCATTTATTTTATGAACATTCGAGCTATTTATTGTAGAATTGAATTTAATTCTAATAAACAGTTTGAAGCGTAATTTCAAATTTCATTAAAAAAATATTAATATATATCATTCCGCTTGTACTTTCAATTTTTATTGGGTTATTTTTTAATATTTTTGTAACATATTTAATTATTAATTTTACCGTCATGTTCGGGCAATTGACTAATTTAATCAGATAACATATAAAGTTATTGATCAAATTCGAAAGGTGGACAGGCATGCGCGTTTTTCTTGTAAATGGCAAGAGGATGATGTTTTACGAAACTTTGCAAGTGCTTTTCCATTTTTTTACGGTCTTGTTATACGTGTCCGGTGAAACATCAATGAGGAAAAATGAAAAACGCATCAGCCTCAGAAACAATTATCAGATGTGCCTCGACGCTTTTAAGATCCACGAAGATAAAATTATTCGAACGCAGGAGTCCCTAGACATGGGTGCTAAGTATTTAAAGGAATTTGATGTTAATTCTAGAGAAGAATGTTTGAAATTCTGCTGTGATACAGAAAGTTGTGACGTGTTTATTTTCGAAGAAAAGGTACAGATAATTTTATACAAAATAAATAAATGATTAATTAAAAATGATTATATTTTGTCTTAAATAAATCTTTCATATTCCACTAATGATAAAATAAATTAAATATCACATAGAAGCCTGGAAGTTGTTACCTTTTTCAATGTGGCCCGTTGCATGATTTCAAATGTAAATTCACAAGTCATGCTAATTATAGTAGTGCAGTACGTAGTAACTACAACACACGCAGCAATTCACAATTGGAGAAGGAAAGTAGGATTTCTCAACAAGAGCATGAATTGAAATCTCTTAGGTATGTAATTATTGACATTCATAATGTTTGGATAATAAAATGATAATATTCTGTATATGTAGAAAATTGGTGGAACCAGCACCAGTAGAATATTCTTTCACAGAATCTCCCATGAAATTAATCGTGACACTGGCACCAAAATTACCATTAACAACATCTCCACCTATTAAACAAGGTATGTGCAAATTTAAGTTTAAATTTATGATTTGACAAGACAAAAGAGTAATAATGTACATGTTTAGTTTGCACTAGGAATCAATATGAATGTCGTTCATCTGGAGATTGTATAGCAGTATATAATGTATGTGATGGTATACCACAGTGTGCTGATGGATCTGATGAAGCAGCAGATGCATGTCCTACAGAAAAACCAACAGTTTTTCCTTCTGTGATTCAAGGAGCTCAACCACCCCTATCACCATATCAACAAATGATTGATCGACATAAACCTTATGCTCCACTGTATCCTCATATTCCAGAAATTAATTCTTGGAAACTGCCTAGTTTAGCTCAACAAATGATTCCACCTCACCTCCTGTACCCAGCTCGACAAATGGAAGGTGCTCCAGGATATCAATGGGATTATCAACCCATGTATGATCAAAATAAAGGCATTTATAATTCTTATCGCGAGCAGGGCAATTTAAATCCTTCTGAACGTGAGTAATATAGTTAGAAACGATTATTTTATGAATGAAATGGAAGTATTTCAATTGTTTATTATTTTCAGAAGATCAGCTACATATTTTTAATCATAAGGGACCTAGTGTAATAGGGGAAAAAGAATCTAATGGGTAAGACATCAAATTGTGATTTTTAAGAAAGATATTAAGTGAGTATATTTAAAATATTAAGTAATTATATTTAATCTCAAATTATTTCAAATTGTGCAGTGGTACATATTTAGATGTAAAACACCCTTACACATCGTATTTTCTATCATCGAACAGAGGCCTATGGCCTAACAATCAAGTTTATCCATCTCCATCTCCATCTCCATCTCCAATATCGAATGTACAACAAAAGCAAATAATTGAAATGGAAAAGAATGTTATCACAACAACACCTCCTTGTGATGTAAGTAATCTCCTTTAATTTTCAATTTTATCATGATATTAGCATTACATTACTTTCTCAGACTTCACACGAACAAAAAGATGTTCCATTAAAAAGTCAAGAAATTGGAAAAATCGGTCAGCAAGGGGACGAACGTACACACGAAAAAGAAATTAGTCAGAATAATAAACAAAATGTACTAAAAAATGAAACTCTGAAATTTAATCATGTTCAAGCAAAGGAAGCGAAAGGTATGCTATTAACGAATATTATTTTTAGTCTAAAGTTTTATTATAATTAATTTTAAACATATTCATTTTAGAACATAAAAGTGTAATAATTATAAAACATCATAGCAGAGAGCACGGAAGAAATACAATTGCGGAGCATTTGAAACAAGCAAATGAAAATGAAGTTTTAAAGCCTAGGGGAGCTGTCATATCGCTGGCTTTAGGACTCACAATAACAGCTATTACAGCTACATTAATTGCTTGCCGATTGCGAGTTGTTCAAAGACGCGGAAGACGACACGGACCATATGCTCATGATGCAGATTATTTAGTAAATGGAATGTATCTTTAAGTAAGTATACAAATTTCTTTAGCCGAACGAATCTAGTCATATTTTCATACTATTGTAAATGACAACGTAATAAAAACTATTTTGTCTTAGTTGTTTTATTTTTAAACTAATTGAAAAATGAAAATGTTTTGAGAGATTCGTATTTGCTTTGTATTTATAAGATTTGTTTTATCATTTTATGTGTGATAGATATTATGTAAAAACAATCGTACTGAATTTACGAATGTGCTGTAAAATTTATGTTTTCACGACGAGTATTAAAGCGTTTTGTAAAATAAATTGAGTAATTTATATTTATCAGATCATTATTCTAATTTGTAGAATAATATTTGGTTTTTGAAAAATATTGACAATACAAAAAGAGATTAAAAATTTTTTAATAGAATGAGTTCTAAGATAAAGTGTAATACGAAAATTTATTTTGAAAAATTTTTAATAGATTTAACGATGCAAGCGAACGCAATAATTCTAATTCATGCAGCCTTGTTTAAGAAGAGAGAGAACTACCAGCTTATAACAAAATTATATTTATATATAACTTTTACAACCATACAATGCAAAGGTACATATGATTCTTGATAATAGAATCATTGTTTTCAAGATTATAGTAATTAGCTATTCCAAGAAAAATTGTTACTATGTCGTTTTTTATACCTTAATTGTACTAGCAAAGAAGCTAGATATCAAAGTATTTCTAAAAAGAATTGTTCTCTTATTTCATATGAACATATGTTTCTAGACAAAGGATACATGTAGCACGTACATTTACAATTAGATTAATCTATACTATTGGATACAGTGGAAATATATAAAAATTGTTACATCATTACAATTATATTGTATATAAAACATTTTCTGTACTTAATTTTCTTTCTAAATACTATGATATTGATTTAATCAAACCCAACAACTTGTATAAAATATTAACAAAATAATGGAAGCATTATTTTAAATGCTTTTCATTAAAATTTCTTCTATGTAACTATTTTCAGTAATACTAAAATATTAAGTTAACTAGAATTTTAAAAAAGTTTATTTAGAGAAAGGAAAGTTTTTAAAATTTTTTTATATTTTATGAATAACTGATCTCTTAATATAATTTTCACTTAAATAAATAATTACATTTTATTTAAAAAATCAAGTTTTAATTACACGTAACGCTTTCCTCCAATATATATTTTATCAATTGTATATCTGAAAAAATTATTTTAGTACTATTTTTTCAAATATGAATATTAAATAATTGAAACAAATTTACATTTTCGTTAAAATAAGAAATGTATACATATTTATTTTAAAAAATTGTATCTTATTTTTTATTTGAAAAATAAACAAAATAATTTCAATTATACGCAACAAAATGAAAATAATTTCAATTCATACGCAAAGTAGTTTCATTATTGCAATACTAATAAATAAAAATTATGATCAATGGGACTGTACTTATGTTCAAAATGAAATAAAAGTACCACTTAATAATATTGAACATTGTATTGTGTGCAACTACTGTCTGCCGGTAGCTGCTGCATTTTGTTGTGCTTGTATGAATTCAGGATAATCAATATATCCATCATTATTAATATCATCCAAAGAAAGTATTGGATCTATTAAAGTAACCAACTCCTCATCCCTAAATAATTTCTGCCCAGGATTGGTTCCACCTATCTCTTTGTTGTTTTCTTGTTCTAAATATAAAGAGTTTGTTACATATCAAAAGGTTACATGTCTTCATATCAAAAGCTAATAATTAAATTTAACAATTAATTGATTAATACATACCATGCCAATGAATTAAGGATTTTATGAGCTCAGAACCATCTAGCTTGTTATTATTGTCTGCATCATGCATTTTGAAATAATGAAACTGTAATTCCTGCTCTGTCATTTTAGTAGTATCTATTGGAACTTCCATATGCTCTGCAATATGACTGCAAAAAGTTTTTTAATAACTAGAAACTTCAAGTGAATAATATTGATGATTTTAAAGCCATGTATAACGTACGCTTTTTCATGAACTATGTTGGCAGCATTAAGTATCGGTTGTGAATGTTCATGCCCATGTCCTCCTTGTTGAATTGGTACTTGATGAGTTGGCATATGTTGCTGTACAGGTACTTGTTGAACTGGAATTTGCTGGATTGGTACTTGACCTGGTACTTGCTGGAACTTCGTACAAATTTTACTTATCGTAATTATTTACAAAAGAATTGAGCATGTTTTTCAAACGTGCATTAAATATAACACATATACATTGTGTTGTGAATTATATTTATTAATGATTAATGATTAAAAATTAAGAGATACTAGATCTCTGATATTTCTATGTAAATTTACCTGCTGTTGTGGAATTTGCTGCGGTACTTGATGTACTTGTTGAACAGGCTAAAACAAATTGAATATAAACTAATCTCTGAATGAAACAGTGATTAAATAATTAATTTCCTAATAATAATAAAATGATAGACAGAAACCTATAACGATAAATTTCAATGTAGCAACCATATGTTTGATTATTTTAAGAGGAACATTTACTTGTTGATAATGTTGGGGTGATACACCTGGTGGAATTCTTTGTTGAGCGTGTGTATATTTACAAACAAAAGATCCGAATATAAAAAACCACAAAGTCCAATTCATATTGCAATATGCTGTAACAAATACATATGTTTAATTACATACTTGATGCATATCACAGAAATAATACGCACGTATTATTATTACACTTGGCATTACTGATTTAATCTCTTAACTACGGAAATGACAAGAAACGAAGGAAATTTCTCGTAATACCTTATTTATGTTATTCAATATATACAAAAATTAACATGCACGCAAGTGTCTGTCTTGTTCATTGGCGAGATTATATACCGGATTATGAATTTCAAGGTTATGTTACGAAAGTCACAAACTGACGTGGACAGATCTGTTACTTTCTGCCATATTTGCAAACTGAAAGCTTAAAATATGATGGGAGATATTAACGAGACAATCGTTAGTGAATATTTTTTATCGAAGCTTACGCTAATTTGAAATAAACATGATAACACAGAAATGAATGGGGTTTTAACTTTTAATATCTTGATCTGAGATAGAATTATGGATTAAGATAGGATTGACAAAACTCTATTTGAAATTTTAATTTTTTCTTTTTATAATTTTTTTCTTTTTTAACAATAGGATTATAACGAAAAATCTCGATTAATTTTAATTCTTTAAAAAACTATTCAAACAGTAATGTCGTAGCATTTCTGAAAGCTGTAACTTTGTAAAAAACTTATCGGCCAATCCGCATTAAATATTGTAATTGAATTAAATATGAATCTAAATTTATTTTATTCTACATAGGTATTGTACTTTGCAACAGCGACAAAAAAAAAAAAAGTATGTTTTTCATAGTTGGGTATTGAACTTCTGGGGAATATTCGGATACCTACAAATGGCCATTAAAACATTTTTTATTCGTACGTACGTATTCGAACTACATTTCGATAAATATTAGCGTTGATCATTCGTAACAATGTGTAACAAAAATCGAAATAAATCTTTGTAATATATGCATATTTTATTGTGATTCAAATTCACTTTACTTTAAAATGAACAATATTCCATTTCCAGTCAGTGAATTTATCCCGCCGTTGTGAGGTTCGTACTTTCACAATGGCGGAAAAGTATTACACTACGCAGTATCAAATTTGTAATGTGATTTTAATATTTTAAAAAATTCTGGAATAATTTGTTGTCGTGTTAAGCTGAAAGGAAATCGTATGATTAACAAATTGCCCGTAAATCGAGTACTTTAAAAAGGTTTAATCGTCTTAATCGTGGGTATGTAATTAATACGATTTCGTTAATTTTAGCACTAATTTTTGTTTCATACGATTTCAGAATTCAAAAGTTTATTCTCTTATGCTTTTTTAATTTGCCTCATGTTATTACTTGTATTAAAATAAATATATTAGCATATAAAATATTGCGTGTTATAAATAACCCATAATTTGAGATACATTTTTAATATCTTCATTTTTTGTTTCAAGTGTTTATTTCCTTTTTTAAATATTTTCTATAGTTTAATTTCAGACAATTGAAAAATATATACGTCTTGGTGTTTTTTTTTTTTATACTTTTATGTAAATAAATTTAATAAACAAACTGTAAACTGTAAACTATATGTATGATAATTTCGTGACGTATTATTTCTCTCAGTTGTCATTACTTTTTTGTGAGTTTTGTATTTTTTCGGTATTTTTTTCATATTTTAGAAACTCAAATAATAAATGGAAAATGCCTCAGATACTAAGACGAAGAAAAGCTAAAAGATCACAAAAGAGGGTATTAGTTAAAAAGAGACATTTTTTAACAAGTTTCCATGAAACTAAATCTTACAAACCATGTGAGTTTTGTTGAAAAGTATATGTTCGCAATATATGTAAGTATATATTTTTAATATATGTAGAATTAATAATACAATTTGATTTTTACAGTATGCAAACAGTTACAAAATAACAACAACTTATTGGCAAAAGCACTATCTAAAGAGAGACATGAAAGTCAACTATTATTTTCTCAGAATGTTGCTTTAATTGCTGAAGTGCAAGATTTAGGTTTAGCCTGTAATAAACGTGATGTAAGCAAAGTATGTTAAACACAAACATATTTTGTCAGCTTATTAAAATTATATAAAAATATATTTTCAGGCTATTATATCAAATGTTCTAAAGAATGCTAAAGAAATGCTTAAAATGTTAGTAACAATGACCGGTTACTTGACAAATACAATTTCATCTTGTCAAGAATTTGCAGAATCTGTTACTACAAATATGCAAATGTCCTATAACTCCAATGGACGTAAGTTTATTAATATATTATTTTTTTTTTATATTATATAAGTTCAAAGATAAGTCTCTAGAAAAGAAAATTCTTTCAGAAAAGGAATCATTGAAAAGACTGTCAATAAAATCTCCAACTAGAGGAGTAGTGAAACCTATGGTGAGCGGTTACACCATTACAAAACCCACCATTAATTTAAGTAGATTAAATATGCAACATATTAATAATTCGTCAAACTTAAGTATAATACCAGAAATAAGAACAACACCCCCTGGAAATCAAGAATTAGACAATTCTATTTCTCCTAGTGGTGTCTCTGTAAGACGTACATGCGTAAGTATTTTGTAAAAAAGTTCTAAGTTTGATAAAATTTGTTTGAAAAATTATATCATGTTCAAATGCGAATTAAATACTGCAGAAAAATGGTCGCACATACAGAATGCCTGAAAGATTAACTGCTATTTCACCAAGAGATAGTGGTATGTTCTTTTAATATCTCATATTAGCATAATTATAAATTGATTATGATTTTGAAGTTGATATTAGTTATTCATATTCATTTTTAGATGAAAGCGAAAGAAGATTCAGTGAGAGAAATAGTGGGCATTCTACTGGGAAAACGTCAGAAAGAATGTCAGGAAGAATGTCCGGAAAGCTGTCAAAATCAAAGTCAAGGTTGTCGAGAAATAATAATAATAACTCTCGATGTAGTATTGAAAATTTCGAATACATAGGAAGTCCCAGAGTAAAACTTAATGATGTATCGAAATTATTGCAAAATTCTCATACTATTAATATTCGAATGGTTTGTATCGTCAGTAAATATTTTCTTTCACATGAAGTTAATTTTCATGTTAATTAATTATTACTTTTTATAGTTAACTGAGAACCAGAATAATCAAGTTGATGGATCGAAATGTAATAATGTAGTAAATCCTGAGGTTTCTCAGACAAAAATTATACCAGTAACATCACCTTCCAATGGTTCCGAAAATAATAATGATAAAACAACGGAGAACAAAAATGAACAGAGTAATAATGAACTGAATACTACTAATGAACATTGTTCGTCAAATTGGGAGGATCCTCTTGAAGGACCAAGTTGGTTATTTAATAATTCCCAAGTCGTGCCTTCTTTTAGAAGTAAAGACAAAAAGACTGATGATATAAATGTTTCTAATGATGATAGTATGAGTTTGGTATTAACAGAAAAAGAATCGACTAATGTATTTGATAACGATAAAACTATGCAAGAAATGCCAGGCAGACGTGCAAATCATGCGAATAACTTCGAGAATAGTGAACAAGTGAATAATGAAGGTGAACCTAATGTGCATCAGCGCAATGAGAACAACGAAATATGTAACGAAATTGTAGTGGCGGATACAAATGACAATGAATGTAAGAGTGCCCCTGTAATAAATTTACAAAATTTCATTACACAAAGACGAGGCTATTTCGAAAGTGAGGAGGATGAAGATGATTTTACATTGATGTATACAAAGCAACCACGAAACATGCATTTCGATATAAATGACTTAAAGTTGCCAGTTCTAGAACAATCTGCTCTGAAACCAATAACTCCAGCTGAACCAGAACCAGAAATAACGACTAGCCTTCGAAAAATATCCGAAATTTGTCCAATGCCGTCGGTTTCGCATAACACTTTGGACGAATCTACATTTAATCAGTCTACCGTGAAACTGCCACTGCTTCTGAATGATGATTATGAGGATGTAGAGTCGACGTCAGTAAAAAAGAAATCAAAACTGTCGCAACAGAAGAGGAAAAAGAAGAATGAAACTGCGGCACAATCTAATGATTTTGTTGATAATACACCACCGTTCAAGAAAAATAATTCTTACAAAAGGAAGAAGAATAAACTCGTGAAAGATCCAAGCACTGTCAAGGTAGTGTTGCAAAAGTTGAATGTTGAATCTGATGTTAAATCTAGAACACCCTCTCCGAATGAAACAATTTCCCATAATTCTAATCAGAATTTGTAAGTATGCTAACACGTGCTGATGCATTAAGTATATATATATATATATATATATATATATATATATATATAATAATAACCTAAATTAATTTATATGCAGAAGTCCTATATCTTCCCGTGCGGATAATTCAAGTGACTCCGAAAGTAGTACAAGTACCAATAGTTTATTTGCTTGTAATCGTCCTAGACGGAAACGTACTCCAATCACTTATCATGAGCCTAATTTGTTAAAGTGAGTAGTAGTTTATTCTAGTTTCACTTGTATAAATTGCTTACATACTTTGTGAAATTATGCTGAATTGTCATTGTTTCTTATACTTCAGGAAATTACGAAGGAATCAATAATTACGTTACAACATTTATCAATACTCGAGAAAGAATTAATAAAATACAGTAATGTATTTCTGAAACACATTGATATCCCCTTTGATGTAAATAAGTTATTACTAGTGTGTATGGAAAATTTTATTGGACAGATCTTCTTGAAAAAGAAAGAAAGAAAGAAAGAAAAGAAAAAAAAGGAAAAACAGAAATTGAATTAATTTCATAATCAACATCTAATAATTATAAAGCAAGTTCGCATTTTCAACGATTTTGCTTCCATTGTTGCGCACATTTTTATTGAACTAGCAATTGTTAATTATTTACAGGAAATCGGCTTGCTTTGACGTGGTCATAGCTTCGATAATTTTGGCTTCCCCTCTCGTAGTATTGTTTGTATGTTGTACCTTTTGTATTCTTAACCATGTTTTAATGAATAAACAAATATTTGCGAACATTATGTTTCTCTTTGTTTTATTCATCTGAATTTCGAACAATTCAAACAAATTCTAATCTGAATCTAGCAATAAGACGATAAACGAACAAACCTCTTTATCGATTCATCGTTCATCCTAAATTATATCGTATCGATTATCTTAAAGTTAATAGAAGAATCGAAATAAGTCGTTAGTTGGTTGCGAATAACCGCAGAAGGAAGATGTGGTGACGAAATTGTGAAAGGTAAATTAAATTCATTGAATAATTGTATTCTTCTTTAAATTTTAAGCATTGATTTGTGTTTATGAAATATTTAAATTATAAAATTTAATATATATGAATATATGAATAATAAATGTGACGTTTTGCAAATTATTTTTTTGAATTTGAAAAACGCGTGTATGTACGTACGTACGTGTGTGTGTGTGTGTGTGTGTGTGTGTGTGTGTGTGTGTGTGTGTGTGTGTGTGTGTGTGTTACTGCAAAATTTTGTAATATTTCTAAATTCGTATGAAAATAGACGCAATGATAGNTGTGTGTGTTACTGCAAAATTTTGTAATATTTCTAAATTCGTATGAAAATAGACGCAATGATAGACACTACTGACCTAATTGCACATAATAATTATGAAAAAGAAATAAAGATAGTACGATTGTGAAAGTAGATATTTAACGGTCGGTGGAACGATTTAAAAATCGATCGATCTTATTGTCAGCGTTCAAAGAGGTCGCATCAGTGCATAAATAAAAATGTTAGGTCTTGAGCAAGAAGTATTACGTATAATGGAATTAACCTTTCCTAACCTAGGCTGACATGATCTATAGAAATGACCAGGCGGAAACTAATTAACTGTTTGTTTAATTTCTAAATGAAAAAACAATTGATATTATCTCGTCTCTCTATATATAGCAGATGTGTGACTTTATTTGGTAATTTGCTGACTTGAATCTTTTGCTTGAATGAAATCAATTAGCGAAGACCGAATGATCGTGAATTCCAAGCTCTAAAATATATTTTTTAATAAATCGTTCAAAAAAACTCAAAACTAAATAAATTTATTTCTGAAAATTTGAAACATATTGCAGTTTTTATGCATATATCAAAAATGAAAATTTTTAATGAAAAAAAAAAAGAATTCTGTTTTTATTTTTATTTTATTCGTGTCTTTCAACATTTCTTAACTTCTTCATTCGAAAAGTATTTCTTAGAATTATTACCACGTTTGTTTAGCTTAAAATCTATAACTTAATAGTTGATATAAATAGCTAACGGTGATAATAAATAAAGATATACAGCTAGAAGAATTGCGATAATTCGCTGTGACCATAATTGTCGCTAACATAATTGATCTGCAACTTGGTAACGATTGCGGAGCGTGGGCGTACGTACGCGGAACTTTCTGTTGCTAAAAAGTCTAAACTTGAGGTCAATGCTTAATTTGCATAGCCGACATAGGCATAAAACTGTTTTGTAGTTTCGTGCTTGTGCTACCGCAAAGTGCTAAGAAAAATAATTAGATATTCGCACGATAACTTTCATTACGTGAATATTAAATAAAGTAATTGTGCTATACAACGTAACAATAATTTATATTTTATTGCTACGCTTATATTATTATTTCTATAAGGTGAATTTTCATTTTATTTTTTTATTTTCAGTCGAGTTTTTAATTGATAAAAAAAAAAAAATTATTCGAGTGGTGCGATGAGGCTCTATGGACGTAAACATTTTACTTGCTCTGATTCTGGGTCAACTGAAATAAACAAACAAGTGTTGCTGTTCTCGTAAACAAACGACCGAGAAAAATCTACGTCTGGTAAGTTGAAACAGTTAATTTTTAGCGATAAGTAAAAAAGTACTACATATCCAATGTATGTATCGTTGCAATTACTATTTGAGACCAAACAAACAAATGCGAAACGTAATGCAACGGTATGTATGTTATTTTACAAAAATTACGATATCCACGTTTGACAACCACATACGTAGGAAGGGAAGTGTTCAAACATCAAACTCAAATTGCGAAATTCCAATGAATTAGTACCAATTAAGATTGCAGAACATGCTCCTCGATATACGAATAATCAATTATAAGCAGTGCATGGAAGATAGCACGAAACAATTGCGAGTGGTATACTCGCTTGATACGAGATTATGCAACGGATGGTTACCATTAACGCGTTTCCATGTAAGTGTAATTATACACAGTCGGTACATCAAAAACGTAGAACAACAAGGTTACCGATTTTCTCGTAAACGTCGACCCGATGGTCTTTTTTTAAATTTGTCTGCTCTCATTCCAAATGAAAGCAGGCATCGTTTGAGAAACAAGGTGGCATTATTAAATCTTCAGTGTAATTCTTGGATGTTTTCGAAGACGCGCTGTTCTCGAAGACAAGCTGATCTCGCAACACACGCAGCGAGAACGTATAAACACCCACTCACAGGATAGGAGTGGAATAGCAAAGTTGTAAGGAAAAAAAAAGAAAAGATGTATGTTAGTGTAACAACGTGAGATTTAGTACGCACGGTAAGGTAGATATATAGATTGAGGTAGATATAGAAGTGAGCGATATTTTTGCTGTTCAATAGCGCCTTGCATTATTTATGCAACATCATAGAGCACCGCTATTATCAGGCCTCGAAAATAACACGAATTTGTGCGAGTAAAAGTCGCGTCTTTAAACGCGCGTACCGGCGTTCAAACTCTCCCTCCACGGGAGTAACAATACGCGACTGCGCATGCACCAGCCATTTCTTAGTAGCGCCGATTGACCAGCCAATGGTGAACGGCGAGTGACGTTAGAAGCGACCAATAGCTGCGTGTTTCGATGACGACGGAGCTATTTTTAGTGGACGTGAGTCACGGGATATAAGGCTGTACATTTAGTTGGGTGTTCACAAGTTGTCGAGACGTCGTGCTGTGCAGCCGAGTGATACTCACATTCGGTGTACTATTGTAGCCTGTACTGGAGATGCACACGCGCAGAACATCACGTTCGTCGGATTGCGTGCTGTGAGTCATTGTTGTGTTGACAGTTGAACCAAATCGGTCCTCGTGTCGCTGTTGACCTCTGAGGCCGAGGCAAGCCGGGACAGGTCAGGACAGGCACGAGCCTCATATGCGTGCACGACGCGTTAGTTACCGCACGAAACACCACGCGCCTATTGCGTCTCAAACTTCGATCTTGATATCGCGGCTCGTTGAAATACGTCGCACGGTTATGTAACCGCGAGCGAAAAACCAACCAATCAACCAACCAGACGGGAGTGCTCCGACAGAAAACGTATGCGTTAGCGACGCGTGTGTGTGTTGAGTAAAACAGTCAAGTGGCGGATAGACAGAAACGAACTGATCGATCACCGATCGCACTTTTCCAAGCGTCGGTGAGAGCTGTGCACATGTGTTGAGCGACGGAGTCGGCGATACGCTCGATTCCGTTTCGTATACGTGCAATATCGCGCGCGGCTCGTTCAACAGAGTTGCGGACTATCGAATTGACACGTAGTCCAGATCTCTTTATCTGGCATCGATGGTGCGAAGTTCGACGATGGAGCAAACGTTCTACGAGGACACGGGCGTCTACGTCGCCGTGAATCGCGAGAACAACGTGGGCCAGTTGAAGCGTAACTTGACGCTGGACTTGAACGGATGCCAGCGACAGGGGCCTCAGGCGAAGAGGCCGCGTCTCGGGCCTCTGCCGCCTGCGTTAAACAACGTAACCCCGATATTAAGCTCACCGGACTTGAACATGTTGAAACTCGGCTCGCCGGAATTGGAGAAGCTGATTATCGCCCAGCAGGATAGCTTGGTAACGAATTTGCCGACGCCTACGCAGATTCTCTTCCCAAAAGCGGTCACCGAGGCCCAAGAGTTGTACGCTCGAGGTTTTGTCGACGCTCTGAACGAGCTGCATCATTCTGACAGCTCGCAGGAGCCTGGTAGCCTTCATGGAGCTACGTACACAACCTTGGAACCGCCGAACAGCGTGCAAAGTACGGAATCCTCGGTAAGTCAAGGTTTGGTTCAGATCAAGGACGAGCCACAAACTGTGCCGAGCGTGTCGAGTTCACCGCCGATGTCGCCTATCGACATGGAGAATCAGGAAAGGATCAAGCTGGAGAGGAAACGTCAGAGGAACCGCGTGGCCGCGTCCAAGTGCCGCAGGCGCAAGCTCGAGCGCATCTCCAGGCTGGAGGACAAGGTTAAGTTGTTGAAGGGCGAGAACAGCGAATTGAGCGCGGTGGTGCACAGGCTGAAGGAGCACGTGTGCCGGTTGAAGGAGCAGGTGATGGACCACGTGCACTCTGGTTGCCAGATCATGGCTGTCTCGGGTCAGTTCTGAGCCAACCTTACCGGACGGGACTCTCCGACATGTATTGTTTCGTCTGATGGTCTAGCCTCGACTACCTTTGCGAACGCGACGATATTATTGTCCTGCTGTGTTGGAGCCAGCAGCTTCCGCCATGGGACGACACCGATGTCGTCGCCTATACTCGTTCACGTTGGATTCCCACGTCGTTTACGATTTCTCGTTTGCCTCGTTGTTTTCGGGGATAGGGGACACGGTGATGATCGTGCGTGACACGGCGTGCCTGAATGGAGCTGAGCAAAAAACAGAAGAAGAATAACAAAGAGGAAGAAGGGAGTGCCTTGTTGTGCCGGACGTAAAATAGAGACTAACCTCTCTTTTTTCTTTTCTTTTTTTTTTCTTTTTCTTTCTTTTTGAAGCAAAGCAAAAAGAATAGGAAGATGGTAACCATTCGTATACGCGCGTCTGCCTTTGTGTGTGTGCGTGTGCGTGTGCGTGTGCGTGCGTGTGTGCTTGCTTTCCATGCGTACACATGCACGAGAAACGCGTCACGTGCATGTGTATGAGGAGGAGAAACGGAAGAAGGAGAGAGACAGACAGTTTTGAGCGGTGCGTCGATGAGAAGTAGAAGTGGGGAATGAGAAGCGAAGGAAAAGGAGAGTGGGTGGGACTTGGCGGAGAGGAGTGAGACCTTGCGGCGCGGCCATTTTGGAGAACCGCGAGTACTGGCGGGAGATTCAAATCTCCCAACTGTTCTTTTTTAAACATTTTACCCGCGTTCGTCGGGGGGGGGGGGGGGGGGGA